>ML264098.1:30408-73854 GCA_005239495.1 Nicotiana undulata | reverse complement strand
CGCCACGTTACGTATTTTACGTAAGAGAAGAGAGAAAAATAACACGTGGGGTTTCACACCTTCCTCCGTGCAGCTCCCTCCTATCCCCCATGCTCGCTCATATGTGTGTTGGGTGATTAATGAACCCCAGTGTGAAAAGCGCAAAGGAATACTAAATTGAAAACTTATCTCTCGTGCCCTGTCAGCGGTGCGCACAGGAGGATTTGTGCTTCTATTGAAACATAAATGACTCTTTGTAATGCATATCTTGACTCTCACGTCGTGAAGAACGTAGCGAAATGCTATACTTGGTGTGAATTACAGAATCCCATGAACTATCGAGTCTTTGAATGTTAGTTGGTCCCGAAGCCATTCGGTCGAGGGTACGTCTACCTGGGCGTCACGCATTGCGTTGTTCCCACACACGGCGCCCAAACTTATGGTCCTGATAGTGTCGTGGTACATATATAGGCCTCCCGTGTGCCTCGAATGTGCCGTTGGCCTAAATGTGAGTCCACGACGACGGGCGTGATGATAAGTGGTGGTTGAAACTCAATTCTCGTGACTCCAACTCATCACATGTTTGGGCTCCCTGACCCTTCTTGCGCTTAAGTGCTCCTACTGCGTGTAACGACCCGACCAGGCATTTTGCATTATCGGACCCCGTTACCCTAAATGAGACTTCCCATAGATGATTTTAATGATTTATGACTTGTGGGGATGGGTGGTTCGGGATTTGGAAGAGTTTGGAACGGTATAGGAACACTTGGTTCCTTAAGGTTGGCCTTTTTGGCCAAATTTGACCTCGGTCAAAATTTTGAGTAAACAACCTCGGAATCGAGTTTCAATGGTTCTGGTAGCTTCGTATGATGATTTCGGACTTGGGCGTGTGTCCGAAACGGAGTTTGGATGACCGGGGAGTATTTCGGCGCCAAATAGTGAAATATGATTCCTTAAGTTTAAGAATTTTTGGTTTGGAACGTGTTTTTGTGTTATCGAGGTCTGAATGGAATTCTGAGACCGGGAATAGTTTCGTTATGTCATTTATGACTTGCTCGCGAAGTTTGGGGTCATTCCGAGTAGTATAGTTCGGTTCGGCGCATTGTTAGCGAATTCAAGAACTTAAAAGTTCTTAAGTTTGATTCTAGGGGTTTTGAGGTGTGATTTTGAGTTTTAGCATTGGTTTGGGTGTTCTGAAGGCTCGAGCGAGTCTGTATTATGATTTGGGACTTGTTGGTATATTTGGACGTGGGCCCAGGTGTCGCTCGGGCACCAAACGAGGCCAAAAACCAGCAGCTATAACTGCTGGTGCACCAGATCTGGTGTGACTGCAGGTGCGGTTTCCCAGTCGCAGGTGCAGTTTCCCAGTCGCAGGTGTGGGACCGCTCCTGCGGTCCAAGCCTCGTAGGTGCGTTTTGAGCTGGGCTGCCCCTTTCTCGCAGGTGCGGGCTCCTCTCCGCAAGTGCGAGCTTTGTCCTCCTAGCCCAATTCCGCAGGTGCGAGACCACAGGTGCGAAACCACTGTAGGCAGTGAGTTCTTTAAAACACGGGATTTGTCATTTTACTCCATTTTCTTCCACCATAGACGACCTTGAGAGCTTGGTAAAGAGCCCCACGACCTAGCTACTGAAAGGTAAGTGAATTCTACCCTAATGTTAGTTTAATGCATGAATTCCTAGTTAAATTAACCTTCTAATTAGTGAAAATCAAGGGTTAGAGTAATAACCTAGGGCTCTATGAAAATTTAGGGAATTACCCGTTAATTAGCCATGAAATCATACAAAAACTATATATTAATGATCCTTAGGTTATGGGTCCTTCGAAAATTTCCGAAATCCGAGCATGCGGGCCCGGGGGTGAATTTCGGGATTTCTTCAAGTAGGATGAAATAACTAAGTAAATAGGAGAAATTCGTACTTTTGAGTATAAATTGATGAACTTGTGTAACATTTGACTAGTTTCGAGTCCTTGGGAGACGAGTTCGGAGTTTCCGGCGCATTCTTGACCCGGAGAGTGGGTTCGACACGAGGTAAGTCTCCTTTCTAACTTTGTAAGAGGGAATTGTCCCGATAGGTGAATTAAATGACTATGTGTTAATGTTTGCGGGGATTACGTACGTACAAAGTGACGAGAGTCCGTATGTAGCGACTATTATTGTTATGTCCGGGTAGTTAGGCCTACATCATGCCTTATGTTCTTCCTCGAAATGAATTATGTGCTTTATGAATTCATGTTATATGCATCTTGTTTCCCTGAGATCTTGAAATTTGGTAAATTAAAGGAATGCCCTCTGAAAAGTAAATTAAGAAGATATTGTGTGTGCATGTGACCGCTTCGCAATTTACATTCCGCGAGCGGAGTGTTATTTCCCTCACTCTCATGGGAGAGGGTCGTACGCCACGGCGGATTGAAAGATACATTTATGGTTCGGGTTGTTCGACCCTCGGCAGTGCACAAATATGATTATTATGATGGCTCGGGCCGGTTGTCCTTATCCTGTATGCGCATGCTAAATTGTTAATGATTTCATGGATATTGAATTGACAGATATTTGGGGGGGAAATGAAGTGGTAATTGTTTAGTTACTTCCAGTATTTATTTGATTTGTGGTTACCTTTAATGTTTACTACTTTATCATCCTCGTATGCCTATTGCTTTTATCATATCCTGTTAAATTATATTGTTGGACCCTAGTAAGTGTCAAGTCGACCTCTCGTCACTACTTCTTCGAGATTATACTGGATACTCACTGGGTACATATTTATTTATGTACTCATGCTACGCTTAATTGTACAGGTTCTGAGGCTGGTGCATCTGGTTATCAGACCGGAGCTCGATTCTGATTATAGTTGGACCTGACTTCACGGTGAGTTGTTTCTCCTGGCGATCCTCGGCAGCAATATGGAGTCTTCTTTTATTATTTCCCGTCTATTACTTTCAGACAGTGGGACAGTTCTATTGTATCTTTTGTATATTCTGTTAGTATGCCCGTAGGACTTGTGACACTAGTTCCTGGCACAAACGTGGTAGATGTTATGGTTCACGGGTCTGTATGTATCGACTCATGCCTTTTTATGATTGCTTTTGTTCAAATTGGCTAATTACACTTTTCATTTGATGTTTTAAGCGTCAAAACTTGTCACGCGATGGAATGTTTAATTAAATAGGGGGAAAATTCTTAGTAATTTAAGTGTTGGCTTTCCTGACCCCGGTGTTGGGCGTCATCACGACCTGAGTTAGGATTTTGGGTCGTGTCAACACGGTATTAGAGCTCTAGGTTCACGCAGGTCTCACGAGTCACGGACAGACCCAGTAGAGTCTTGCGAATCGGTACGGAGACGTTTGTATTTATATTCAGGAGTCTATAGGGTGTTAGGAAACCTCTCTTTATTCATATTCTATCGTGCAGTCGATGGTGTATTAAATCTCACTCTTCCATTCTCTCACAGATGGTGAGGACGCGCGCAACTGACATTGCAGACCCGGGAGATGCCGCTACCTCCGCCGTCCGAGGCCGTGGCAGAGGCCGGGGGAGGGAACCGACCCGAGGTAGGAGATGAGGGTGTCCCAGAGCTATTCCAGTTGCACCACCAGTGGAGCACCCCATCATAGAGGAGCAAGGCGAGGTGCCCCCAGCAGATCCTGCTCCAGTGGACTTTATGACGGCGCCAGGCTTCCAGGAAGTCATGGGCCGTATGATGCGGTTTATGGACACTATGTCCCAGGCTGGCTTATTTCCAGCGGATCCTGCCACATCTCGAGCGGGAGGGGGATCCCAGACTCCTACCGCCCAGGGCGTAGGTCAGATAGCGGCAGTACATCATACCCCGGGTACATTGCCCGTGGGCGGGGCCCAGCCTGTAGTAGTAGCACCTGAGCCCAGACCAGCTGCGGACAGCGATCCGCAGAAGTTATTGGATAGATGGACTCGATTGCACCCTCCAGTCTTCGGGGGTGAGCGAGGCGAGGATGCCCAAGATTTTATTGACAGGTGCAAGGACATACTGCACAACATGAGGATACTAGAGTCCCATGGAGTGGACTTCAATACCTTTCAGTTGGAGGGTTAGCTCGCAGATGGTAGCCGTCTTATATCCACAGTAGGCCGGCAGATTCTCCTCCTATCACTTGGGGGCAGTTCACTCAGCTATTCCTAGACAGATATATCCCACCCTCTGAGAGGGAAGAGCTACGGTATCAGTTTGAGCAGCTGGAGCAGGGACATATGTCAGTGAAAGATTTTGAGGCTAGATTTTCAGAGTTGTCTTACCATGCACTCATGATACTACCCACTGATGCCGAGAGAGTGCAGAGATTTGTAGCGGGGTTGCATCCAAGTATTAGGTCCAACATGGCCCGAGAGGTGGAGATGGGGACTCCTTATCAGCTTGTGGTGGAGATTGCTCTCAGGATCGAGGGTTATCGGTCGAGGAGCAAGGAGCAGGGGCAACAGGATAAGAGGGCCAAATTTTCCGGAGATTTCAGAGGTGCCCCAGTTAGGGGCAGAGGTCAGTTTGGTAGGGGTCAACCCAGAAGGCCCCCATATTCAGCACCCCCACTGTATTGGTAAAAACGAATTTCACATGTATGATAATTCTTGATGATTCATCCAGTTACGTAAAACAAGGAAAACATGACAGCTGGACATGATCCTATAAGGAGGTGCGAGTCCAAGAGGCACGACACTATTTACTTATGAAGTAATCAGCTATGGAAGACTCAACTTGATTGAGTCAAAGAAGAGACACAGTCAGAATGAATTCGGACAGAGCTACGGGCAGATTCAAAGGTCTTCAATTAATGATCCGCACGTTACACAACCTTCACGCAACAGTTACGATTATTCAATGTAACGTTACATTAAATTAATAATTAGTCACTAATGTGTTATCATAGCAAGAGGTAGATGTTATACTGAAGAATTTCCTATATAAGGGAATAGAAGCTAACTTGTAAGGGGAATCTGGACTACGAATACCATACTCTTTATTTTTCTGTGCATCATACTATTGTCTATTTACTTACTCCTTTTTATTTATCATTATTTCCTTGATTATCAGTAACCCGTGTTCATTCCTAAAAATAATATTTAGTTAAGGGATCTAATTCTTTGGTTAAACAAATTGGTTCGTTACCGGGAACCTGATAATCTTTGTTTGCTTTTCAAAGCGATATCCTATGAACTATGTCGAACCCCAACGACAATAACCAGCAGAGAAATAGGACTCCATCACCTCTTCCATCCCCAAGAGGTTTAAGGGAACAATCCCAAGAGAGATCCAACAACAACAAAATAACAACAACGATAATGATCAAACAGTAGAACAAGATCAGGTAAAGCAAATGATTGCAGAGTATGTGAGCCAAGCTTTGCAAGAATTTGCAAGGGGATTACCAGCGACATCACCTGCATCACTGACACCACCTCCCAATAACACAGTCACCGTGGAAAATCCTCAGTCTGGGTTGATAAACTCAGCAAGGGATGACACTCCTAACGAATCTCTCGAAACGAGACCAGGTATGACTAATAACCCTGAATTACAAAATTTACTACTAACCCTGCAGAAATAGGTGAAGGAACAAAACGATCGAATCGAGCAAATTCCTGGAGTACCACCTGTTATCAAAGGCGTTGATGTTAATAGATATTCTCAACAACCTTGGAAACCGAGCACAACACCTTTGCCTATACCCAAGAAGTCCAGAATGCCTGATGTCCCTAAGTATGACGGAATAACTGACCCACGTGACCATGTGACTGCTTTTACCACTGGAGTAAAAGGCAACGATCTGACAAAACAAGAAATTGAGTCGGTCCTAGTCAGAAGATTTGGAGAAACACTGACCAAAGGAGCCCTAACCTGGTATTCTCTTCTCCCTGAACACTCTATAGATTCATTTGCCGAACTTGCAGATTCTTTCATAAAAGCACATTATGGTGCACAATAGGTCAAGAAAAGAATGGAAGACATATTTAAAATAAAATAAGGAGACACGGAACTACTCTGTGAATTTGTAGACAGATTCAGACGAGAAAGAATGCAACTACCAAGGGTGCCCGATAATTGGGCAGCCATGGTATTTGCGAGCAATCTAAATGACAAAAGCTCAGAAGCCACGAGAAGACTCAAGGAAATCTTGAGAGAGTTCCCAGCTACAACGTGTAATGATGTTTATAACAGGTGCAGTACTAAACTTTGAATAGAGGAAGATATCAATGCTCGTTCACGGGATGAAGATCATACCAGATCCAGACGTTCCGAATCAGACATGAAATCAGGTAAAAACAGGTACGATCCTTACATGGGACCCTCGGGACGAGATACTCGTCCTAGGTTCAAAAACGTTAGGTCAAAATATAGACCATCAAGTAGAGATACGTGCTCGTCCTCATCTAGATCCAAAAAGGGTCAATATGAACGGCGTAGAGGTAATACACGAATTAGGGATCACACTTTCAATGTAAGTACCCCTGAACTAGTTTCGATATTAAGAAACATGGGAGATAAGATTCGATGGCCTAAAGAAATGAGGTCAAATCCAAATAAAAGGAATCCAGATTTCTGGTGCGAATTCCATAATGATCATGGACACAAAACTGCGGATTGCAGGTTTTTACAAGGTGAAATAGAACAATTATTGAAACAAGGCTATTTAACAGAATTGTTTAGTGATAAAGGAAAACAGGCATACATGAAGAACAAGCAGGAACCCCCGAAGCCTCCATCTCCAAAAAGAACCGTCAACGTGATACATGGAGGAGGAAGTAAACGGAATAGTTTGCAAAGTATCCTAAAAAATCACAACTACACACGGAAAGCGGGTTCGAGAAAATCCAGACGCAGATGATATAACCTTTGATGATGCAGATTTCGGCGGACTAATGCTCCCCCACAACGATGCTCTGGTAATATCTTTACTCATTCATGACACTAACGTTAAAAGAGTGTTGATTGATCCAGATAGTTCAGTTAACATCATCTTGCTAAGAGACGTGGAAGAAATGCTCCTGAGAAATCAGGTGATCCCAAAGGCACGAGCCATATCAGGGTTTGACAACTCCACAGTGATAACCAAAGGAGAAATCGAACTTAGCACTTATGCCGAGGGAGTAATTAAAAACACTAAATTCCAAGTCATTGATACTGACATGCTTATAACGTAATCATGGGAAAGCCCTGGATCCACGACATGAAAGCAGTACCGTCCCCCTTACATCAGGTAATTAAATTCCCTTCAGAATGGGGAGTCAGACAGATTAGAGGTGATCAGCAGACCTCTAGAAATATAAATTATATGGTGCATTATAACAAAAAAGTAGAAACGGAAGAACCGAAGGATAAGGAAATCTCCCAAACAGATGTTACCGGCCAAATAGGTACAGAAAAAGTTACTGACCGAATAGGTACAAAAGAAATAAGTGTTCAAACAGACACAGAAGGAGATACCCACAAGAGGTGAATCAAGTCACCACGGAAGATGCATTAAATCATACGGACGTAGACTCCAGACCGTACGTCATCCAAGAACAAGAGGAAGACGAGCACATCAAAACAACTACGGAAGAGCTCGAAGTTGTTCCATTGTTTGAACAAAACCTAAACAAAAAGTGCATATAGGCACGAGGTTGAGCCCCAATCGAAGAGGTAAGTTAATTGATTATTTAAAGGCTAACGCAGATTACTTTGCATGGTCCCACTCAGATATGACAAGTATCCCACCAGAAGTGATGACTCATAAACTAAATGAAGATCCATCCTTCGTACCTGTTAAGCAGAAGAAAAGAAAGCAAGGACCATTCAAGAACCAAGTAATTGACGAAGAAGTACAGAAACTCTTGAAAAATGGTTCAATACGAGAGGTAACATACCCTAACTGGTTAGCTAACACCATGGTAGTACCTAAAAAGAATGGAAAATGGAGAGTATGCGTAGATTATACTGACTTAAATAAAGCATGCCCCAAAGATTCATTCCCATTACCACATATAGATCAAATGATTGATGCCACCGCAGGACATGAATTATTAAGCTTTCTAGATGCGTATTCTGGTTATAATCAGATTAAAATGGATCCCTCAGATGAGGAAAAACCCTCTTTTATTACGAATAGGGCGACTTATTGTTATAAATTCATGTATGTTGGCTTAAAAAACGCTGGAGCCACCTATCAAAGGCTAGTGACCAAGATGTTCCAGGAACATCTGGGAAAAACGATAGAAGTTTACATCGATGACATGTTAGTAAAATCAACACGGGCGGAAGACCATTTCCAGCACCTCTCTATTACCTTTGAAATTTTACGCAGGTATAATATGAAGCTGAATCCAGAAAAATGCGCTTTTGGCGTAGAATCAGGTAAATTTTTGGGTTTCCTTGTATCAAACAGGGGAATAGAGGTAAATCCTGCTCAAATTAAAGCTATAGAGGAAATACCTAATATACTAACAAATAAAAAAGAAGTTCAAAGACTAACGGGAAGAATTGCAGCTTTGGGAAGATTTATTTCCAGATCTTCCGAGAAAAGTTTTAAATTCTTTTCAGTCCTCAAAAATCAAGATCAATTCTAATGGAATGAAGAATGTCAACAGGATCTCAAAGATCTGAAAGCTTATCTATCAAAACCCCCGCTGCTATCAAAGCCAAAGGAAGGGGAGAGGTTGTACGTCTATCTCGCTGTCGCATAAATTGCTATAAGTGCACTATTGGTAAGGGAAGATAAAGGTAAACAATCTCCTATTTATTATGTAAGCAAAACATTACTAGATGCTGAAACCAGATACCCACATCTAGAAAAGTTAGCTTTAGCTTTATTAATGGCATCTAGAAAATCACGACCATATTTTCAATGTCATTCAATCATTGTTGTGACTTAATATCCATTAAGGAATATATTGCATAAACAAGAACTATCTGGAAGATTGGCCAAATAGGCCATAGAGTTAAGCGAGCATGATATAATATATCAGCCTAGGACTGCAATAAAGTTGCAAATTTTAGCTGATTTTGTCGCTGACTTTAGTCATAGCATTGTCCCTGAAGTGGAAAAAGAGTTACGACTCTTTAACGATGATAATCCGGGTCTATGGACCCTATTTACCGATGGTTCTTCCTATATAAAAGGTTCCGGTTTAGGCATAGTTTTAATATCACCCATAGGTGAAAAGACACGACAAGCTATCAAATGTTATCCTATAACTAACAATGAAGCAGAGTACGAAGTTGTTATTGCAGGACTAGAACTGGCACGAGTACTCGCAATCGAGAAAATCAAAATAAAAAGTGACTCCCAGCTGGTGGTAAATCAAATGCAGGGGACTTACATCGGTTGAGAGACTCGAATGCAACAGTATCTGGAAAAGGCACGAGAACTCGTGAGACCTCGCAGCAGTCACAGAAGTAACAAACAAAGATAATGCAATTGTCGTTCATCTATTCCATTCAACGATCGACCAAGACATAAATGAGTTGACTTTCAACAATTTAACCTAGGATTGGAGAAACGAAATCTTATTTTTTTTGCATAATGGCACCGTACCTGAAGATAAAAAAGTAGCTCAAGAACGTCGCCGCAAAGCTGCACGGTACTGCCTCATTCGCAACTCATTATATCGCAAGATGTTCGGAGATCCCCTAGCAAAGTGCCTCGGACCTAACCAAACGAAGTTTGTGATAAAAGAGGTCCACGAAGGACACTATGGAAATCACACAGGGCAAGATCCTTGGTAAAAACCCTAATCAGAGATGGGTACTATTGGCCTAAGATGGAAGAAGAATCTGAGAATTTCATATCCAAATGCGACAGATGTCAAAGGTTTGCTAATAACACGCATCGACCCGCGGAACTATTACATCCAGTAATATCCCCATGGCACTTCATGAAGTGGGGTATGGACATAGTGGGACCTCTTCCCACAGCTAAAGGACAGGTATAGTTTTTACTCGTACTAACCGACTATTTTACAAAATGGGTAGAGGAAGAAGCTTTCAAATAGGTGCGAGAAAAGGAAGTTAAAAGCTTCTTATGGCGAAACATAATATGCCGCTTTGGAATACCGAAGGAGATCGTGTGTGATAATGTCCCACAATTCATAGGCTCGCAAATCAAGGAATTCTTCGAAAGCTGGCAAATCAAACGGATTACTTCAACGCCATATCATCCCGTGGCTAACGGTCAAGCTGAGTCAATGAATAAAATCATCATCAACAATCTAATAAAACGGCTGGAAATAGCCAAAGGAAATTGGTACCAGCGGTATTATGGGCATACAAATTTGTTTAACCAAAGAATGAGATTCCTTGACCAAAGCTATTTTAGGATAAACGCGGGTTACTGATAATCGAGTGAATAATATAATGAATAAAGGAATAATAAGCAGTATAGAATGCAGAAAAGTAAAGTAGTTTGTATTCGAGAGTTCAGCCCGTCTTATGGGTTACACTTCTTCCCTTTTATATAGGGATTTCCTAGTATAACGTTTTGGTTCCTGTAATGATTGCTCATTAATGGCTAATTATTACATTTACTGAGGCGTTACAAAAGATCATCAAAGGATAGTGGTAACTGTTGTATAGGAGTTACGTAACGTATAAGTCATTAACTGTTGATTCTCGAATCTATCCGTAGCTTCGTCTGAGTTCACTATGACCGCATCTCTTCTTCTTCATTAGGCTTCCCGCGGCTGATGCACTCATGGGTTTATTGATCGTGCCTCTTTATTTCATAATTTCTTGTAAAATCATATCCATCTGTGGCGTTTTCCTTGGTCCACGTAGCTGGCTGAGTTGTCAAGGACTTGCTTACATGTAAGACTCTTTTTTACCAATACAGATAGTCCCCCCACTTACCAAATATTAATCGGCAAATATATGGTAAGTGGATACGCATTTATGGCGGGAATATTTTGCCGCCGCTTTGCTCCGAAACATTGTATCCTTTTATGAATTTAAGCGTCGTCTGTCACTTCCATTTAATGTTTCTTCCACGTGTTCTCTTCTGATTGGTTCTGCAATGACTCGGCGTCTTTTAGGGCTTTTTGCGGCTGCGTCAGTCCCAAAGTGACACCTTTAATTATGACTTTCCTTTATTGTTTTTCCATGTTTTGGCGTTTGTCTTTATGTATAAATACCCTTCTTCCTTTATTTACTTTCACGGAACTTTTTCATAGCTCGACTCTTCCTTCGTAAAGAACTTTCCTTTGCTTTTATAAGTATGTCTTCGTCAAACCAGCCAAAAAAGGTTATAGATGTAGAGACTTTAGCATCTTCTTCTGCTCCGTCTAGGAGCCGGAGGGGAGGTATGTTGAGAAGCCTAGGATCTGCTTCTACTAGAGGTTCTTCTTCCCCCATAGTTTCTCCTCCTTCTGCTAGATCTCTGCTTTCCCCTAGGGCCAGGTCTTCTCATTCAGCTTCCAAAGGTAAAGATGATCTTCGTGAACCCAAGGTTGACGAGATTATTCCTGCTGAGTTCGTCTTTACCAGGAAAAACCAGTTATTGCAGAACAGTCTAGTTCTTTAGAAAGTGTAGAGAAGTATGCGACGATCATCACTGAGGGTCACGTTCCTCTTGTTCGTAGGGAGTGTTCCTGGGGGTCTGATGTCCCTGTTATCGTACCTAATAGCAACCAAAGGATCACGTCTTACAAGACTGGTTATTCCTTTGTTTACACCTACCCTTTCACATTGGGATTTAGGCCTCCCATTGATCCTATCATCATAGAGTTCTGTCGTTTTTTCAATATCTGTCTAGGACAAGTTGGTCTGTTGGTATGGAGAGTAGTTGCGTGTTTGAGAGTTTTAGCTTCCTTATATTTAGTTCCCTTTACCTTTCATCATCTTATTAATCTATACTCTCCTGTCTTATTTCGTCAAGGGGTTTTTACTCTGGCTGCTCGGAGTAAAAGAGTTTTAGTAACCTCTGGTGACGATAAAGATAGAGGTTGGTACCTTCGGTACGTTGCTGTCCCCACTGCTATTTTAGTGGGCGAAAGAAATCTTCCCTTACCTGAGAAGTGGAACCGTGCACGTGAGTACTTTTTGGTTTGCATTTATTTTCTTCATTAGATTTGGATTGTGTTTCTAACACCGCATCTGTTTTTCTTTTCCTTTTCAGCAATCATGAATACCGTCGAGAATGTCTCCGATATTCGTGATTGGGTAGAAAAAATGTTATCTGCCGCTCCTGTTGAAGAAAGATCTTGGAAATACTTCTCTGTGAAGTATGTTTGGCTTGTGAAGACCCATGGTAAGTGGAGTTTTTCTTGCTTCCTGCCTTACCCGAGTTTTTTTTTATTCTCGTCTCACTTTTCCCTTTTTTGATAGGGTTTTCTGCCCGTGGGGTGTCTGGTTCATCACTCCCGAAGATGTCTTTGTCTCATGCTCAGGATGTCCTTGCCAGTTCCTCTTCCTCAAAGAGGAAATTTAATGATCCCCATTCTGGAGAAGAAGAAGAAGAAAGAGAGGGTGCTTTGGTGCACCGGTCGAGAAGGAGGCGGGTGGTTTCAGATGATGAATCTACCCCCAAGTCCCTTCCTTCCGTGTTGGCAATTAGACCCTCTTCTTCTAGAGATGATTCCCAGTCCCCAGTTCGAGATTCTGTTGAATACCTATTTCATGAAGGTTTTGACCTTGCTTCTGACGATGTTCCCCCAGCAGCTATTTTTTCCAACTCTTCAAGAGTGGAAGTTCCTTCGGCTCCTCATGTCTCTGTTGTTCCTTCTCCTCTCGCTATTACAGTTTCTGCCGCTCTTCCACCCGTGACTTCTGTTTCCTCAATTCCTCATTTACTTGTGCCTATTGTTGTGCATGTGGCTCCCTCGGCTCCTAGTCCGTCTATTTCCATTGCTGCTCCCTCCGTTCCTGCCTCCATGCCTTCTCTTATGGAAGTAGGGTCTTCCAGCAGGGAGATGCGGGGGGTTATGATTGAGGTTCCAGCCGGAGGGAGTCTCTTTAAAAAGACGGGTGAGCCTGAAGTGTGGCTCAAACCTCTGATTGGCTCTGAAGAGAAAGCTAAACTTGCCAGCCATTCAACTCTCATGTGGGTCAATGAAGTAGTGCACACTTCTTTGAAGGTATGACGTAGCTTATTCTTACATCTATATGTTTTTCTATGCTTACACAGTTTTACCATATTTAACTGTTTAACTTTTTTGTAGATGCATCTGATTGGCTTAGAGCTTATGAAAAGAGTTTAAATTTTAGAGAACGAGTTGAAAGAGATGCGGGAGCTTCAGGTTGATCTTGATAATATGATGGCTTAAGGGTGGATATGAATGCTCTAGAAGAAGAAAGGAATACCTTGACGAAGAAGTTGAGGATTACGGTGACGGAGTTGGAAGTAGAGAAGGCTTCTTCCAGCCAGGCTGATAAGGACAAGAGTATTCTTGAATCCTCATTTGCTGAGCAATTGTCCCAAGCCTCGGAGGAGATCAGGAATTTGAAGCACATGCTGGGGTAGAAGGAGGATACTCTGGTGAGCTTGTACAGACTCTCTCCCGGACTCAAGAAGAACTTCGTGAAGCTTTAGATAAAGTCCGTGTTTTGGAGGAGTCAGTTGTACCCTTGAGGGTTGCCCTTGAAGCTGCCGAAGCCGAGAAAGATGGATTGAAGCTTGATATCCAGGCGTGGTCAAAAGATTATAATGACCTTGAAGAGGCGGTTGCCGTTGATGTGAGTTGGACGTACATGAGTGCTCGCCATCATGCATTAATGGAGATGAGCCAAGAGGGCTTCGACCTCGATGCCAAAATTGCTAAATCCAAAGAAGCCATGGAGAAGACCCAGCGGGGTCTTGAACTTTCTCCAACTGATGAAGCCCATGATGCTCATGCCTCTTCTCCTTAAGTTGTTGTTCCTCCTGAAGAAGTCAATCTCCTCCTCCTGAAGAATGAAGATCTGGTTACCCCCTCGTTTTTCTTCTTCTTGGATTGGTGTGGTTACCCCCAGCTCCATCGGGGGTAAGTTTGAAAATTTTAAGTCCCCAACTAACAACTTAGGGCCACCAAAAAATGTAAATAGTATGCGGCTAAGTACTAGTTTGTACTTAGTTTTAACTTAGCCGCTCTTTCTAATATTAATGCAATCTACAGACTTTTTGTTTCGAGTTTGAATTTTACTCCTTTAACTATTGCATGTTTTGCTTTTCTGAGGTTTTTGTTTGCACCTCTTACCTTTTTTTGCATGAAAATGCATACTTCACTTTGAACCTTTTCATAGTAGGTGTAACCTCTTAGCTTCTTTTTTTGCATGAAAATGCATACTTCACTTTGAACCTTTTCATAGTAGGTGTAGTGTTCGTATAAGATTTTAGCCTTTGTTTATGATAGGATTTGATTATGAGTTAGGGCCCTTTTTAATTGATACTTAATGAAGAAGACGTCTCAACTTCATTGAAATGCAATAGAGTGATAGGAATTTCTCACATGTTTAAGAATATTTTTGTGAGAAGTTTTTGTTTGAACTTTCACAACATTTTACATGTGTTATGATTATCATCTAAAACTCATGTTGCAACTGTTTTGTTTTAACAGATTTGATAATCACTTGTATTTCGAAACTGTTTTTCATAGGCAACCGTTTTTTTCTGAGTTAATACAAGGAGATAACTATTTTTCATTAGTAACAGTTTTTGTAAATGTTGGGCTTTTACCCATAACTGTTTTTATTTGCAACATTTTTATAACAAGTACGAGAGAAATGTATTGTAGTTCTATCTAGTTCATTCTTGACCTTTCTTAGATCCTCCTTAAGGACTCTTATCTGCTCATCTCTTTTGTTCAACTCATCTTTCATTTTTTCTAGGTTTTCTTCTAATGTGAGTTGTGTGTGATCAGCTTTGTTTTTACCTGTTCCTAATTTCAGTTTCAGATTTTCATATCTTAGCTCTAGGACAGTGGTGTCAAGTTCATGAACCTGGTTCTTTAACTCATCATTTTTACTATCACTTTCACTAGCCCTAAGTTCCAGATTTTTGCACTTAGCTTTCAAAATCACACACTCCTTAGACAGTTGTTTCTTTTCATTGTTTAGATCCTCAAATTCATCAATGAAATCCAAGAGTAACTCAGATAGCCTTTCTTTAGACAAAAATTTAATCTTGTCTTTGAGATGAATTATGCTTACCTCAGATTCCTCATTGGATTCTCCAATTGCCATAAGAGCTTGTACATCTCCATCTTCATCATCTGACTCCTCATCTGAACTTTCACCCCAAGCAACAACCATTGTCTTTGTTGATGTTCTGTTTTTATTGGGTTGAACTTGTTCCTTCTTCCTGTTCCTTCGTTCAACTCTTTCCTTCTTCCATTCAATTTCCCATTAAGGGCAGTTTTTGAAGTGGTGATCAGTCTTGCCACACTTGTAACACCCCTCGTTTGTTTTTCAGGAACCCTTGGTTTGTTGTAGCTTCCACTTCTTGAAGGAACCTTTGCTCTCATTAGGTACTTCTTGAAGTACTTTGTGATCATGATCATTTCATCCTCCTCCAGATCAGCTTCTTCAGTGATTCTGAATGCAAAACTCCTTTCCTTCTTGGGACCATCCATCTTCATAGTTTGCCTTCTAAGTTCATAGGCAGTGAGATTTCCAATTAGCTCATCCAATTTAAGAGTTGCAATGTTCTTAGATTCCTGAATGGCTGTAATTTTGCTTTCCCAAGAGACTGGCAAGAACCTTGTCAGAATTTTCTCAACCTTGTCTTCTTCAAGAATGACCCTTCCAAGAGACTTGAGTTCATTGGTCAGTGTAGTGAACCTTGTATACATCTCTTGGATGGTCTCTTCTTCCTTCATGGTGAAATTCTCATATTGAGAATATAGTAGAGTTCCTCTTGACCTCTTCACTTGAGGTGTTCCTTCATGAGCCACTTGCAAAGTGTCCCAAATTTCTTTGGCAGTGGTACAACTTTGAATTCTGCTATACTCATATGTACCGAGTCCACACACAAGCCACTTCTTGGCCTTAGCATTTTTCTCTCACTTTCTCAAATCCTCAGCAGTGCAGTCAGCTCTAATCTTTGGAACATCTACTCCTTCAGCAGTCTTCTTCATGGTGGCTAAAGGACTGTCAGTGACTATGTCCCATAGTTCATAGTATTCTCCAATTAAGTGATCCTTCATCCTATTCTTCCACCAGGAGTAATACTGGCCATTGAAGAGTGGAGGCCTAATAGTTGATTGTCCTTCCTAGTTCCCAGGTGGTGCACTCATCTTGATCTTTTTCTAAGTTGTTAGCCTCTTCATGGATAACCCGCTCTGATACCAATTGATGTTTTAGATGTCAATACCACACAAGAATATAAGTTAAATGTGTGGTATCTAATTTTTCGAATGCTGTCTCACAAGAAGAACCTGGTTCTTCTTTGTGTTCCAACTTCTACTGGTGCGAAATAATAAAAGCAGTAAAGTAAAAACACATAGATTTTTACGTGGAAAACACCTGGCTCAAAGGGTGAAAAAACCACGACCTACTCCATAGTAGGATTTGCTCAAACTCTTCACTAAAAACTCTGAGCCAAAACGGACTTACAAAATAAACTCTTTTGTAATCCTAGGACTAACTCTAATCCCTTTGTATCAACTAGCCTCTAGCTAATTTCTACAAGCTTCAAGTTAACTCTAACTTGAACAATGAGTACCGATTACAATTTGCTTCTAAGAAAGCTGATAAGATACAATATTGAAACGCCTAATACAATCAACTAGACTCAATACATCAACGATGAAACTGGTTCTTCTAGCTGATCTGTAGCTCCAGATTCGCACTCTCCAATTTGGCTCGAACTGCTTGCAAAATTTCTTCACGAATTTTGCTCTCAATTCTTGATAAATTTCTGCTTTTGTGCGTCTACATATCATAAGAACAATCTGCAATTTATAAGAGTTAGTAGATAAGGAATTAACTAGAATCCTAATCCAACTCTTTCATGGTGAAAGAGTTCTAGTCAAACTCAACTCCTAAATCCTTCCTTATCTTTGATTTTGTTCTTATTGAATAAGGAGTCCTTCTCCAATTTCGGTTTTGCAATCTTTTCGATCAGAAGATATCTCAATTTTACCAGAACACATTTAACTCATGCATCTGCATCTCATGTGCCTTTAACTCTGCTGGTCTATCTATGTCACTTGTGATGGACCTGGTTCATCTCGGAGTTCCTTTGTCAATCTTCAAAACTATTTTCTTTCTTGGGCCAACAACGAAATCAGAGAAGAAGAGAGTGAATGACTTGTAATTTCACTAAGGAACACTAGGAAGAAACGTGAGGGTTTCGAGAGATTGTTGAACAGGCAACAATCAACTTGTAATTGTGTATAGTCGAAGTTGAAGTCGAGTTGTGGCCGACTTATGGTCATAACTAGTGAGGGGCCCTTTGTATATTTTTTATATTAGTGGAAAGGTTGGGAAATTTTTTTCGTATTCAATTGTGTCTTTACTTTACTTACTAAAAATAATCTAAGTCCTAAGAAGTTTAAATGTTGAAAAGGCTGAGTCAAGTCTACACTGGACTGCTGCACAGTGGGCGAACCTCGGGTAGAAACTCGGGCATAGAAAATCAGTCATGTGACACCTACCATGATGGTGATGGGTGACAGAGAATTAGGGTTCAATTCTGGAGAGGGAGCTTGAGAAATGGCTACCATATCCAAGGAAAGCAGCAGGTGTGCAAATTACTCAATGACTCGGGGAGGTAGTGACAATAAATTATAATATCGGGCTCTTTGAGTCTGGCAATTGGAATGAGTACAATCAAAATCCCTTGATGAGGATTCATTGGAGGGCAAGTCTGGTGCCAGCAACCGCGGTAATTCCAGCTCCAATAACGTATAGTTATGTTGTTACAGTTAAAAAAACTCCTAGTTGGACTTTGGGATAGGTTGGCCGGTCCGCCCTAAGTCCAAGTATAATTGTTTAAATTTCAAACTATGAACATTGAATAGTTTAAAAAGAAAGGACTACCATCAACTCTCTGATGTCGTCAACGGTTAGGATGTCTGGCTTTCACCGACGAGACACGGGTTTGATTCTCGGCAACGGAATAGTTTTTATTTTTTCACTGTTTAATAGTGTCATTTGACTGATTTTCAGTCCTAAATTAGAGAGAGATTAATTCAACTTTTAATATATTCAACACCGGCTGAAGGGTAAAGCAACCCAAGCAGCGGCTTTAGGCCCCCAAATTTTGGGGGCCCATCCTTCATTAGTAGTAATTATATGAATTAATTTTTCATATACAAAATTAAAGTTTAGGCTTATTTTTCAAATTATATAGCGTGAAAGAAAATATTACAAGTAGAAGATAAGACTCTTATGGATATACTTAATAAGATAACAAGACTTCATTTTTTTTTTCTAATGCCTATATTCCTTATATATAGAATAAAGTATTACTATAACAATTGCATCCAGGGAAAGAAGTTTTTCCAAATTAAAATTGACAAAATCTTGTATAGGATCAGCAATGTCTCACAAGGAGCTAAATGGATCAGATTGGCAATATTATTAGTTGAAAAGAATTATTAGAATAACTCGATTATAAGAAAATTATTAATAACTTTTTATCTAAAATAGTTAGGAAAATACACTTCAATCAAATAAAAGATTAAGGCCTCTCATCAAAATTTTGCTTTAGCCCACCAACAATTTTGAGCCGCCCCTGAATATATTACCCAACCTCACCTAGGATATCTACCTCCTGAACTTTCAGTTTATTCTATGGCGGGACTTAAATTTGGGACCTGTCTAGCAAAAATCATCTTATATCGTACGTGGTTTTCCACCTCCGGTTATGTTCTGTTACTCCGTAAAATCATATTATTAAAGGGGAAGGGATCAAATTGAAAATGTACTTCGAAATCTGTTCAAGAACTATCAGTAAGATGCATTAGAGAACGCTTCTTTTTGTTATATCTTTTGTAATCTTACCACACTTGGCATGAAAATGTAGGTAAGTAGATCAAATGTCAAGAATGTTACTACGGTTCATGGTGAGAACAAAAATATCAAGTCACTAGCTTATTGACTTGGTAAATGGTAGAGGTATGCTCACAAGCAAGTTTGTCAATTTTTTCAGATGACACTACCTGCGACTTGACTTGTTCCGGACCAGCTCCAAGTTCTCTCTTCAACTGGTTCTACTGCCAAAGCTTTCTATAAAGATTCGCTTTTCAATTGCAGATCAAGTCTATTGGAAGGGCAAAATAAGGGTATAGGCATTCAGGCCTTGTCCCTTGGGTACTGAAGAACCTTTCGTGGAAACAAATAAGCGTGCAAGAAACATGAAAAACTCGAAAAGACATAGGGTTCTCAATCAGAAACACTATCATTCTCCATATGAGTTTGTCGTTCTAATGTGGACTCTCACCAGGACTTAGTATTGTACGAAATTTGATGCGGAAATAACGCTGCGGTATTCACCCTACGAATAACCAAAGCTTTTGAGACATGCAGATTTTGACTAAATGCTAGCGACCAACAAATAAGAATAATACAAGAAAAAAAATTTAAAAAGAGAGAAAGCAGCAACTCCCTTTCTTACAGGAAAACCAAGGAGCATATGACCCCCATTCAATTTTTATAAATAACTTGGGAGATTTTTTTTACAAAGCAAAAACAGGCCTGCAACTTCCCTTGCAAAATCATTTAAATGAAGTGAAGCCAAAACGAACTGCTACATCTGTTAACTCATATGCCCCTAAAGTTAGCTGGATCAAATTTCAGCCAACATGCTGTTCCTGGCAAAAACTTGGCCATTTACAACCTCATTATACACTGTCAATTACCGCCCTATGTACAACAGCTTGAGGAGACCTGCCAGTCTCCCATCCCACAAAGCCCTCTACATTGACCAACAACAACATATGCGACCAACTCGTTCCCGAGTCCTACATCTGGAGCCACTAGGCACTAGCACACGAAAGATCATATACTTCATGTCTTCCAGGAAGTGCCAATATACAGATCTCCTGTTTCCTTGGATCTGTTCCAAGCCAGCAATCTTATCAGCGGTTACTGTGCAACGTGGGATAACGAATCAATGCTTCTCTCCGAGCAGAGTGAACCGTTTCAGGCCATTCTTTAATTGCCCCTAAGAAGCCATGTATATTTTTTGAATACAAAACACACCTTGCTAATCCCACAATCACCCCTGACTAATTACGGTTTTCAAGCTCTCTTCAGAGAGAGTCCACGAAAGCAAATGTCCCCCAGAATCTCCGCTCAACAACTGTTTCAGATCACTAGTAAGGTGGAGGGAAGTTACAGGATGCTTGTGAAACTTTAGTACCTTGTGAAGGATCAACCTATACTCTGGTACTCTATCCCCGAGTCCTAACCCTCCAGTAGGATTGCCACTTGATTTACTTAGGGCACTCTCCTCACAAGAGCAATGTACCATTTTCCAAATTTTAATGGCTCCACTCTGGTGGCCTGAGATATACCACTTAGTTTCCAGCCAATCAGAGAATGTGCAACCAGCAAGCGAAAGGATAAAGTCTGATGGAAGCTGTGATGTGTTGATGACAGCAAGGCACTCCCCATTGATGCTCCAAACAGCAAGCATTACACCGGCAGCAGTAATAATTTCCCCAGTCAGGTCATTTACATAAATTGCTGAAACAGGAGCGGGTAACTCAGGAAGCTGCCTCACAAAAACCATGGAGCTCAAATCCCACAAGATAACAGTGCAGTCGTCCGATCCACTCACAATCATCATGTATGGCTGGCTAACTTGTAGGCATGTGATTTTGCCAGTATGAGCACAGAGAGCCTTCTCCAACTGCAAGCGCCTTACAGAACGGGGTGCCTCCTTACCGATCCTCCAAACACAAACCAATCCCTCATCAGCCCCTGTAACTAGAATATGACCGTCGTGACTAGCACTGGCACACTGTATCTGGTTCCCTCCATGAAGATTCTCATGAGTGGAGAGAAGCCTATCTTGATCATAGCTCATAAATCTCAAACTGCGGTCAGGATAACCCCAGGCAACATATTTAGTGAATGTTCTAGGCTTCAGCAAGGTGTTTGCCCCTGCCACAAGAATTTTGTCACCAGAAGTGACAATCTGAGATATAGAAGATGAGGTTTTACGAATCTCGTGTGGGACAAGATGCTGAGAGTGCTTCAAGGGGTGAGGAGGAAGCTTCCGATTAGTTCGCCTCTTCACATGGGGCTTCAGGAATAATTGTTTCGGTGTTTGCCCAAAGTGATTAATTTGAGCAAGAATCGAGGCTTTCATTGCTGGATCACTAACAGAGTCGATGTCAACACTGCCTTCATACGTGTAGTGATAGAACACATTAACTGCTTCTTCAGCTGCCTGTCAACAAAACATTTGCAGCTTAGTTTTCTGTGCAAGAAGAGAGGACAACAACAACAACATACCCAGTGTAGTCCCACAAGTGGGGCGTTCAAGATATAGACTTTCAAAATCTTACAAATCATATCAAAAGGGGTAAAATAATATTGGACTTTCGAAATCTTACAAATCATGTGAGAAATGGTAAAAAGGATGCGGTAACTTACCCAGGAAAAGCAATCACTTGAAACAGAAAAACAAATAAATTGACAGTGAAAGAATTGATCAGTATTGCAAGCAACGTCATTTGTTTTTGTTTTTTTTAAAAGTGAAATGTCATTTGGTGATTGCAAAGAACACAACGCCAGTAAAAACTAAAATCTAACAAAAGCGTAGAAAGAACTCATATTCACATACGGATGAAAGCGAGATGCAAGGACAGAAGAAAAGAATATCTAGACACTTACTTTCCCCCTCTGTTTGTGACCAAAGATTAGGTCTATCCAGTGATGCAGATTCTCTGAAACATAATCAGACTCCAGTGCTTCTCTATGCTTTTTAATAAACTCTCTAACACTGCCTTTAGCCCATGGGGGCAATACAACATCGCCAACCTGATGAATAACAATATGCGATTAGAAAACTATCAGGATTAAAATGGCAGTTGTTCTTCTATTTAGACAAGCTAGTTATCAGAAAAGGAGGAATATCTAAATAGAATATGGAGAAGCAAGACAAACCTTCTCTCCTGACTGTTTCTCACCCAGGTCAAGATTGAACATATTCTCCAGGAACTCGGGCATGTAAAAGAACTCAGGAATTAATTCTTTAACATCTGAAGTATTGCCTTTCCCTGCAGCACTCAACCAAGTGTCCTTTATACTATTGAAAAGACGATCAGCATGATCAAATTGACCACCCTGCAGCTTCTGGTTCTCAGCACTGAAAGGGGGAAGACGTATGAGGTAGAAGAGGACAATTCCAGCGCTAGAATAGTGAGAACCATAATGGAATTTGGGAACCTCGGGATCATCCCAGCTCTCATATCTGAAACATGGACAAATATCAAATATAACAATGGGAAAACCAAAAACGATCACGAAAGGTATATGACTCCAACGAAATGCAAATTAAAATAAAATTTCTAATTGAATGGTAAAAGCACCAACCTTTTTCTGAACTCCTCCTCACCCTCCGTTGTTTGACAGCCCATTGGTTTATCAAGCCTTCGGAAAGTTCGAGGATCAGAGAAGTTCAGATTCTCACTCTCATAATCTGCTAAAATCCAGGGGAACACAGGATATTGGGTGAGATCACTGTATCCACGTCCAGCGAGCGTGTTGAGGTGCATGAGGTACTGGAAATTGCTAATTTCACCATTTTGCCATCTCTTAGAAAATGAGTTTGCCATAACCTTGAAAAGGCGGCTTCCTTCATTGCTATCTGGTTTTACCGACCCGGATATTGTCGTGTCCAACCTGTAAATTAGGCAATGACTTCCTTGAAGCTCTAATGCTTGTCACTCTTAAAAGATAACAAAAGACAAGCATGCATGAAGAATGATTAAAGCAAAAGGATTACTCTATTGAGCACGAAGTAAATTGATTTAATCTGGCCTTCTTTAATTACAAAAGCAACCGACAAACTAGTACACCAAATTTATAGCAAACCAGCCACAACATTACAATGAATACCATCGTAGCATTCCGGAAAGGAACTATGTTGATTTGCAGCTACGCATAATGAATCTTTGGTGAACTAATTGACAAGATATCCAAGTAAGGTGGAACCAGCAATTCAAATGTTAGATGAGAGAAGCAAAAAACATGATCAATTTAGAGTTAGAACATACATGGAGTTTCTGGGAAGATTCATGGCCACCAAATTCTTGAAAACCTCTTCTCTCTCCTTCTTGTGGAAAACCAGAAGATCATTGCAGCCATCCATGCTAAAAATCTCAATGGCAACAGGGCGAAGTTGATAATCACGCTTCAAAATCTCATGAACACTATCAAGCTTCCACATATGCCAAAGATGGGGCACATTACCACTAGTGAAGACCTTTTCCTTTCCCCATGCACCACCATTATATGCCCATGCTCGTCCCCCAACATAGGCCTTTGTTGTTGCAGCCCAGGAGGAACTTGACTTTGAGTGGGAGTCCATGCTACAAGAGAGGTCCTTTTTTACACCCAAAGCCTGATCAATGACAGATAGATCATCTTCACATTCTTTTTCACATATGCACCCAGAGTCATCAATGTAAAAATTCTCAATGATGTACAATGATAGTTCTCCAATCAGAAATATGCCATCATGTTTATCAAGACCAACCACTCTCTCGCAGTTATATTTGTACTTTATTCTCTCAGAAGGTTCCAAATATGGTCTAATCAAGTATTCA
Source organism: Nicotiana undulata (assembly GCA_005239495.1). Classification (NCBI taxonomy): domain Eukaryota; kingdom Viridiplantae; phylum Streptophyta; class Magnoliopsida; order Solanales; family Solanaceae; genus Nicotiana; species Nicotiana undulata. Next base: position 50,177 of record ML264098.1, on the reverse strand, counting down.
CCATTATCACTAAGTTCCTTCTCCGGTTTGTCCTCCACCGTTCGTGTTTCATCAGCTTTTAGAGAAGAAGATTGCCTGGGAGATCCAAGATCAGACTTCCGTTGAACACTCTCAGCTTTTTGAATGGAAGCACTACTGGACTTGGGGCCAAGTTCAAGAGCAGAGCTGAGACTTGTTTCATTAATGCTACTATCATGGTCATCATTCCATCCAGTTCTACTAGAAGCTACATCTCTGACATCATCTGACCCTTTGAAAGTTGATCCATCATAAAGTTCACTACTGAAAGAGTCCTGTTGTGGATTATCATTCATGAGATTGAAAAAAATATCAGACTCAGCATCAGAGGCATTAGTTTCATTCTCAGTCCTCTCCTTTGAAAGTTCTAGTCTTCCTAACTCAAAGTGCCCTGTCAGAACATTTTGTATAGTGTCAATGGTTAATTTGCACCGCTCAAGCTTCTTCCGCATCCTATATGGACCTTCAATGGGGCAAAGCTGCCACTCAGGTTCTTCACTCTGAGAGGACTTAGACAATGGGAAAATTCCTCGCTCATGGACAAGTTGTTGGAGATGAGTCTGCCACTCGCTCTCTGCATGAAGTACCCACCCATACTTATCCTGGCGAATAACTCTTAGTTCAGTAGCCACTGCATCACGAACCAACTCAAGAGCAATTCTTCGTTCATTTATTTGCTCCCAATGTCTTGCATCTAACTTTGAGATCTCCTTTAGTTTCCTCCCCATTTCTCTCTTACGTCGACCATCCATGCCTTTAATCCTCACCCCAGGAAACTTAACTGATCCAGTAATATACTGAACCCACATAATGGCAGCACACTGTTCCAACACTTTATTAACCTCATGTTCAGAACTATGAAGCCACTCAAAAAATGCAGGTAGGTTTCCAGTTAAAAGCTTGTCAAAACCACCATGAAGAACATCCAAAGGGGGTCCTTGATTTGGTTTGGAGACAAGAAAGTCTTCAAGTGCAGCCCTTCGGTGTACTAGGAGATACTTGAGAATATCAATAGCCATGTTCTGAGCATGACGCCTATGATCGCGAAGAAGAGAAATTAGATTTATGCAAAGACAGCAATTTAGATCAGTGTCAATGTTGCTGGGACAAAATATTATCCTTCTATTAGCAACTAGCAACTGTAACACTGTGCAAACATCAATTCCACTATCCTCCGAGGATGGGTTCAAGGACACTCTTTTCTTTGGCTCCACTTGTAAACCTAAAGAAGAAAGTAGTTCATCTTCTCCGATGGTTATCAAGAACATTGGGAGGAAAGAGAATAAAATCATTCTGTTGGTGTTCTTCAAAATCGCATGTACATAAGCATCGAGTTGCTTACTTCCTCTACCAATGGATAGGATCCCTTTTCCAGTTGGAGCAGCTTCTTCAACGCGTCCATCCTTATTTGCCAACTGTAGCATAGATAACAGAAACTCCAGAGTCTTTAGTACACCAGCAGGCCGAGGAAAAGCACCCATATAAACTCTATCCACTATCAGCCAGCATAATGTATCCAAGTTAAGGGACCAACGGCCCTTATCCAACCTTTTCTCATCCTCCTCATCATCCCGCAAAAGACGTCTTTCAAGGAAATTCATTAGTCTACTGAGGCACAGTCCCTGAAATACCAAAACAGATTCAGCATCAACATACAAAGGAGCACTCTCCAAAATACCCTCGATGACAGGTACCGCCTTCATTTGTTCAGTTACCAAACCAGACAGAACTTCCGCCATAAAATCAAGAACAGCTGTAGCTCCAGCGGAGCATGGACCTCCGCCATACCCACAGTCGTCCACTTCAAGAAGCAAATTTGAACCAATCGTAAACATTGTGTTTGCAGCAGATTGTCCTTGAGAAGTGGATTTCATCTCAGGAGAGGAATCCAATTCACTGATAGATGAAGCAGACTCCATCAAGGGTGTAGATGCTAGGTGGACTTTTGATTCACTGTGAACAGAACCTCCCAACCAAGATGTCAATGCTACTACTGGGGATGTGGAAGAGGTATGCGGAGTTCTGGAGTAGGATCTCTCCGACAATATAGGAGATTCAAACATATTAAAGGAAGCTGAACTCTGCGAATCAGTTTGCTGGACAGGATCCACTGTGCTTCTCATATCACGGAAGTCGTTGCTGCTGGATGTTACAGCAGAAACATGGTCAACGACATCATTGTCTATTGTTGCAACAGCTTGTGCTTCTTCCTGAACTGCTTTGTTAAAATCTGGCTGGGATGAAGTAACATCAATATCTGCTGTACCTACATTGTTCGGCATCACTGGCATATCTTCAGAACTTGTACTAGTCTGTGCCTGAGGAAAGCTTCCCATACTTATAGAGGTCTTGACTGACTGATCTTGTTCATGAGGCAAACTAGAGAAAGTATTTTGGGAGCTGCAAGTTTCATCACAATCATTTACGTTCTTCTCTTCCACAGTCACAGATAGCATTTTAGCCATTTTCACAGCTTGTGCAGCCCTACGTGTCAGAAAAGATTAAAAAGATAAGAAGCAAGCAAAGAATCACTTCGGTATAGCCAAATATAAATAACTTTAAGCATTCAGGGAAGAAAATTTGGAATGAACCTGACACAAGAAAAATAAAGGTCAATGCAACTTTCAAGAAATTCTGCTTTTCGGCAAACAGCTGAGAAAGGAAGACACATTTTTGCAAGATCAACCATGAACCTAAGGACAGCAGTAGCAGCAGCAGGTGCCGAAGCCTCGCCCCCCATAAGCCGTGCAGCATAAGTTTTGTGCATAAGAGCTTCACCTTGCAGCTCTCCAGCTATGTCTGTATTGTCTTCTGCCAGCTCTGCTACAACTCCAGCACTGATCTGGGAAAGATTACCAGTTTGATGGGCAAGCATTGAATGCATAGACAACCTATCAAAAGTTGACTTCACCATAGCAATCACAGACTCCAACAGCTCAGTGAATTTCAAATCTCCATAGATGCCATCACTTGGCATCAGGGCATGAAAATCTAGCATCCGAACTTCAGGCAGTCTAGGGTATACAGGCTTGCCAAAAAGAAGACAGAAGAGAATATAGTATATATCAGGGGAATCATAGAAACTTGGAAGCACTCTTGCCAAACCTTGATAGCCTCCACTAGAGCGAAATTTAAGTGCAAATGTTGGAGAAGACGCAAGGCACACGCCAAGAAGAGTCATGACCCACCTCATGCTTGTAGGATGTACAGCTTCATCAAGAAAATAAGTTATTAATCTGGATGAAACAATTTTGTGCCACTGCTCAAGCAAATCCTCCGATTTTATCGTCACTTGCAGATCAATCAGCATTTCAAGCAACATGTTCCTTACAATAACATGCTTCCCCATAGACTCTCTCATAATTTGATGTCGTGATGTTAACTCTGGTGGATCAAATGTCATGATAACAAATCTAACCACTTGCTCCAATTCAGAAGGTAAGAATCCATCTTCCAATATTACACCTAACAATACAACTAATTTTTCTAACACAGGTACTTCCACATCACCTCGTTGTAAAGTTACAAGCAAATGTTGAACAAGGTTAATTCTGCGAAGAATTGTCAGATTATGATTCCTATACCAATGCATTGAAACCAGATGCTCAAGAAAGCCTAGTAAAGCAATCTGTATTGGAATTGAGGCTGTTACCCAAACTGTCCAGTCCAGCAAGACATGCTCAACCATATCAGCATTCGAAAGAACAATGCAATTAGATGTTTCAGTCGGCATTTCAGTATTTTCAAGCTCAGAAATATGGCTCAAGGAATCTTTAGGTGCAGAAAAATCATCCATGTCTCCATGAGATCCAACAGAAGAAAATTCTTCCTGGAATTTGGACAAAGTAAGGTCTTCAATGCTTCCCTCATTTATGGTCGTGGCATGTGGCAGTGTCTTCTGGGAACTATGGTACTTCTTTGGTTCAGAGAAAGATGCTTCACATGCAGCAATCTGGAAGAAGATTTCAAGTGATTGCATGTCAAATAATGGCATTCGCCGGTGCAAAAAGAGAGCAAGCAAATGGTATCCCCTGTATTTCTGCATGTCTCTAACATTCTGTGGATTTTGATGAAGAGCACATGCAAGTAATGTCAAAGCCATGTGCAGCATGTCCCTCGTTTCAGCTGCTTCTACAAGAGCTAGAATAACAGCCATTCCACCAATGGGACGGATTGTCTCACCGATAACACAATGCTTGCAAATGTAGATATCCCCAATAAGTCGTCCAAAGCGTGGTATACCTGTGGATAATCAGGATTTAGGGAACACCGAAGAGAGAAAATTGAAGAAAACAATTTAATTGCTCACTTTCATTTGCAAAATTTACCACCAACAAGTACAAAAATAAAAGATAAAATTAATCTACTCACCTCCAATAGGAGAGGCGGCAGCTGACATTGGATCAACCAGATTGAGCACAGAGAATGTTCCAGAAGCCCGAAGTAACTCAGTACTCGTCCCATCAAATGCAAATATGAGCTTCTTACCAGAAAGTAGAAGGGAGAGGTTCCCTAATTTGTCCAAATCCCAAACAAATCCACTCCGGTCAAACTGAACACTCCCTGGCTTTCCTACATTATCTGGCTTTTGCGAGTTGGAAGCCAGGGGCAAATCTGCATCCAAAGAATCTAAAATTGCCATGCTGCCACCACCACAGGCCTGATTAGGAACAAATTGCAGCAAATCTGTGTCCTGGAAGAGGCCCCTATACCCTCGTCCAAGAATATACATAAAGCAGATTGAACCAGGGGAAAGAACTTCTTCAAAAAGATAGCAAGATCTAAGCTTCCATGATAAGTCACTAATCCGTGCACAAGCAACTGGGGTACCAACAATCACCTGCAAAGACTTGCCAACTGGAGAAGGAGAATACCCTAATCTTCCTGTGTGCCTTAACTTTCCATTGAGGTACACATAAGCAAAGCTAGATTGGAAGAGGCCAGCCAGAGCATTTGGTTTGCTATGCACAACAGCAAGGTGATGCCACCTCCCTTCCTCCATTTCTAACCCTGAAAATGACAAAGAGGAAGAATTGCTAGTTGCAAGCGTGAGAACGCCATCCTCCTGAAGACGAAGTTCTGCATAGAAAGTGCTTGAACTGTCTACTGCTCCAACAGAAAATATCCTCAGGGCATGTGGGCCATGATGCTGCCCACCTATGCCTTGCCCCTTAGTGTATCCAGCTTTTGTAGCATCATTCTCCTTTGCCTGTGATTTGTATAAGTTTCGGAACTGAAACCAACAAACAAAAGAATAACCAGCAGCAGGTGGCCAAGATCTTTCTCCCAGGGGCACTTGGATTGAAGCATTCCCAACCTTGCTCATGTTCATCTCGACAAATGGTGCTAGGGAAACATCTTCTGAGGCCATATCCTCTGTAAGAATCAACCTTTCCATCATATCAACTAGATAACGACCAGAAGTGGCCAGTCGCATCTGCAGAATGTATCTAACAAGGACCCGAAGTTCAGATGCAGATAACCTGTCACATGACTATTGTTAGTTTATGTATCTGCACACTAAAGCAAACAACAATTGCCAGCAATGTAGGAAGCATGGTCAAAACTTTAGGTAGCAAAGATGTTAATATTCAAGGACAAAAAAAGAAAGTGTCTGAGAACAAACTAGGCATGTCCTTGAAACGCTTTTAAAGTCGTAACATCAACTCACTCATTTGGAACACCCTCGTATTTCTACTAGACGGCAAAGAGATACTAACTCCCTGCCCTCAGTTCCTTGCAGCTTTCTCAGCTTCATTCTTTGTTGCGATACACTATCTGATTGCTCATCCATATTTTCTTTAAGCAAAAATGGAAAGTTAGAAAAGGATGGTTGTCTTGACATGGTGTAGACGAAATTTCAACCCATGACTCCTTCATATTGCATAACAACACTGGGTTAACTTGGCCATATGTAATATATTTTAGTTTTTTGATAACAGTGGTGTCTCACTAAAGGATCTCTATCTGATTGCTCATCCATATTTGCTTTAAGCAAAAATGGGAAGTTAGAAAAGGATGGTTGTCTTGACATGGTGTAGACGAAATTTCAACCCATGACTCCTTCATATTGCATAACTTGGCCATAACACTGGGTTAACTTGGCCATATGTATTATATTTTAGTTTTTTGATAACCGTGGTGTCTCACTAAAGGATCTCTTGAAAAAAATGAAATATATGGAATATGTTATTTACCATTGGTTTGATAGTCATTAATTTGTTCTTCCTTGTTAAGTTGAGACTATTTTAGAAATTATACATGCAAAATAAACTCATTTATTATTAATACTAATTTTGCAGTGACTCAAAAAACTTGTCTGTGTCCAACACAATACTAGTTTACATCATTAAATTTAGTCAACAGCAGTCGAGTGTCATTACCTGTATGCCCCAAGAACTTCGATGATTTTCAAAGCATGAGAAAGTATCGGCGATGACCCCGACAGGAAGGGGTAAATTGTTTCAAGGAGAAGTTCCACGCAACCTGACGAGTAACGACTATTAGTATGGTATTAGAATCAAAAGACTGACCAAAGTAAAATCTCTTCTTACCTACAGATGTAAGGTTTTCCTGGTTATAGGCGCTAGCACGAGCAAGCTTATCAACAAGGTTTAGTACCTCTAATTGCAGCTTCGGAGTAAACAGCAATAAAGCACGCAAGAGCACTCTAACAGCACCAGCATTATAGATACGTTCCTTGTCAGGGACAAAAGTACCAGACGGGGTAACTAGAATAAACCCAGTTGATTCCTCTTCAGAGGCATTAGGTAATATGGCACCTTCTGACATCATGAACGGAGGAAGCACTATTTCAAGAGCAAGCTCCAACAATAGCTGTACAACTTGCCGTTCACAATCAACACTTATCAAACCAGATTCAGACAGAAGATCATAGAATGTCTGAGAAGATATGACTGCGTGCAACTTTGTCCTGTTAATAGTGTTATCACAAACAGCTGCTGTCATCAGACGCAGCAAGTATGTGAACACTTTAAAATAAATTGTCAAATTTGACTGGTTTGTGGGTTCTCCATCACTTTGAAAACCATGAAGTGTGGTCAATAAAAGAGAGAACCCAGTTGCTTCACCAAAGACCCTCTGAGCTGAGTTATTAACTCCTAGGACGCGCCATAAAGCTCCGAAAGTGTCACATTTAGCATCATTATGAAGTGTGTACTGAGTTCCCGAAGCACTTGTAATCATCCCACTTTTTGAAATGTCAACCAGTGCTCCTAATTCCTCCGGATGAGCCTGACAAACAGACATCATCAACTTTTTTGCAGCAAATGCTCAAGCAAGACATGATCTAGGATCAGAAAATATGTAGGCGAACCAATCCGACAATTATGACTAACAAAGGACATAACAGATTTACATGCCAGCATGAATTATAGTCCAACACTACAGCACAAGGGAGGAACTTATAAGATATGAGCAGGACTATTCTAGCAACTAACTGCTAAAGAGGTAGATTGCCAGAAACTAACAATTAAAGAGATAGCAGCTATCTTAAAAGGCGCCATGTTCTTCCAAAGATACTATTGCTACTTGTACGTTAATAGAACAGTTCAACGATCTTTGTGTAGAGCATATAGACAATCAGAAACACAGTTATATCAGCAGGAAATTCAAATTCCAATAGATTTCATGCTAAGCAACTTGATCCGAAATTTCAGCAATGGTACAGTTTACTCCACCAACTGGGGATTGGGAAGACCAAAAAGTTTTCAGAAACAATACAAAGTACAAACCATATGCATCGAAATAAGTAAGAGTTATCAATTTTTGTCGCGCATTTTAGAGTTTGCTAACTTTTGGAGTATTAACTTATGGAACGGGGTTTTTAAGAAAAGTAATTCCAAAGATTGTATATTAGTCTTTCATCAAATGGAAGGCACAAAACATATAAGAGCACTTTTGGTGATTAATTTACAAAATTAAGATATTACTCTTTGCTTAGAAGACCAAAAAAGGGACAGCCAATGTGGATAGGAAGACCATATTTAAAGAATGTGCTAAGGTAACCAGCCCTACTTCTGATAGGACGAACACTTTGGTTCTTATTTTTTAAATGGGATGGAGGAAAATTACCTCATAAAGAAACTAATCCGAAAAGCTAATCGCAGAAGAAAGAAAAAGCTACAAAATGAAAGAAGAAAACCAAAGCTCGCGAACCTGCGCAACGTCTTCAATGATTAAGCATGACAACACCCTAAGGGCGCCCGGACGATGAACGTCAGATGCCAAAAGAGGGAGTATAATAGTCACCCCACTTGCTGATCGGAACGAGGCTTGATTTACTTCTGCTTTCTTCAACAATGAGACCATACAGTCCCAGGCAACTGCCACGGTGCCTTCAACTTCAAAAAGACGGAACTTCCCTGAATCAGATTCCGCTAGTTTGGGTGAAGAAAGTATAGCATTCTTACTGTCCAAATGCTTCTTAAAGCTGCTTGAACTTGAGCTCGATTTTCTCTCTAAATGATTAGGGTCATCGGTATGCTGCTCTGAACCACAAAAAAACTTGTGCTGTTTCAGATCATCCAGCAGAACCTCCAATACACCAACTTCCCTTAGAACTTTCTTGTATTGTTGATCGAAGGATAAGAGCTTTACAAAGAAAGACAAAATAGTATGCTTTAAATCGGGTGTGATTGGTTGCTGCAATAAACAACATAGTGAAAGCAACTCTTGCTCAGGTATGCAATTAACAACTGTCACAGCATATTCAAGTATCTTCAAAATTATCTCTCGCAAGGATGGTGGGAAGCCAGCCATGTTAAGGATCAACAGGGGCACAGTCCGTAACTGCTGACAAAGCTTGTAATTGTCAAGATGGCTTGAGAATATTTTAAACATCCTGTTAAGTACTTCAGCCTGCAGTGCCCTGCTATCAGCCTTCAGAAAAATGTCTTGCAACATCTGAACAGCTTCCAGGTCTTTAACTTTGTCATTATCCTTATCCCAGACCTCATCAACAATTCTATCAGATGATGAGGTACGACTTCTTCCATGCCCACTAGGCTTAACATGAGAAGCTTTTGAAGCTTTTAAGCCAGATGCCCCAGAAGGGCCAGTTTGAGCAAGATTAACAAGTACATCAAGTAACCTAGACAGAGTAGGGGACAGATCTTGTGATGAAGTCTCCCCTCCTTTCCCCTCCAAATCGCTTTTACCCGCATGATTAGCCAAATGTGGATGATCTGAAGTAGTTCCTTGATCAGGAAGGAACTTAAAATTGGAATTCTGATCACCTTGACCCTTTGCGAGAATTAAAGCAAACTGAACTAAGAACTGATAACCATGAGCATTGTGAACATCCTCCCTAAGCCTGATGCCACCAGCCTCTACAAGTCAAATTTTCTAGAATCAGCAACAAATAGCGTCAAAAAACCTATAATTGGACAAAGGACGCAACGGTTTATTTACAGAAAGATAGTCTGCAACGGTCCGCAGAATCGCAGAATGGTTGACCAACCATCTAAAAGGAAGCTGCAACTCCTCAATAATCACAAAAGGACATTGGCTACGAGATGAAAGCAAGAGAGTTACCTGGCCTATACGACAATTCAACACACTCAAGAAGCAAGTCCACAATGCTCATCGTATAGGCGGAATCTCCACAATCTGGGTTATAATCCTTAACAGCCAAGAGAAGAACTTTTATCTGGGACACCAAAGATGATGAGCATCAGTAAAGGAGTGCAAAGAATGTCACGTTTCTAAGTACAAAACTTTGCAGTGCTAATAGCCCAGTAAACAATGAAAGAGATAAAGATGTATACACCTATTTGCTCCACAATATTCAAACATCCATTAAATGGCAAAGTATATTCAGCAAGTCACCAGGAAAAAATAACTGATTCCAGACTCAAAAAGAACGAAAAGGACGTACATTGCTCATGTAAGTTTTTTAGAAAATTTCAAGCGCTGAACAAGCTCAAAGTGACTATTTAGTTACTAAATTCAGAAAGAACAAAAGAGAAAACTGAATAATGGCAACAAGACATCCAAGTTAATGCACCCAACTTGTAAATAACAATCTAGCCCTGGACTTCAATGTTTCAAATTAATGCATAACCAACCAACTGTGCACTGTGGCACAACTAAATTATGCATATTACACTCTGACACAAACCCAACAGAAAGGTTCAGCGACAAAGGCTTTAGATCTCTTGACAAGTTCAAAGAAGAGCATTTGAAGGCTTTCAGAAGAAAATGCAGAGTGTACAAGGACTTTTGAATATAAAATCACTTGTCGCCAGATATTAAGCCTTCAGTAGAATGCTGGGACAACTTCTCTTGAATCTCGAGAACTCGAGAAAGAACTCCAGAAAAAGATGCTCAAAGTAGGTTATCGAGAAGCTATCACCAAGAAGCGTTTTTCCCTAAGAGAACACTAGAGACAAGTTTTTTTATAATTGTGATCAGAGGCGAACCCAGGATTTGAAAGTAGCGGGGCACATGAGCGGATTGCTCAACCAGTGCGCCCATCAAACTTTTGATGGTAAAGGTTCCAAACAAAATATATGACCGTTTTATACACATATATTTATAATTTTGGCCGAGGTTAATGAGGTCCGGTGACCCCTTTACTCAAAACACTGGTCTGCCTCTGACTGTGATGTCCAAGCCAGCTTGTGCGCACCTCGACTAATTCCACCGGCTCTTACATCCCACCAGCACAAGTACCAAGTAACTCTGTCCACCAAGGCTTAGACAGATGGAAAAAAATCATTGTGTTTTCGACTCCGCTAGGATTTGAATCTGAGCCTTCACAGTTCTCAAGCCACTTCATTGACCACTAGGTTACACCGTAGGGTGCAAAAGTGATGGTTGCAGATGATGATTGAGCCAAGCACCCAAGGGTAAAGGATTCCTATAAAGGACTTATTATAATGAAAATTCCTTCAGCAGGACTTAGCCTTCTTGCGCAGAGACTAGAATTTATCAACAAATAAGAGAGGAATAACCCTTGCGGAGAAATTGAACATGCTTTTCAAAGTAAGAATCTAAAATTGATGAACCAATTTGTTATCCAACATACTGATAAAACGGTCAGCATTTACCTTTCAACAAAACAAATACCAAATCCAAAAGAAAATAGAAAAGCATATCCAACTCATGTAGTTTTTAGGTTCACAAGAGATTGTTAAGGACGCCCCTGAGGTTCACTTTGGATATGTCTTTCCATATTTCAAGTACGCCTCAACTTTTGAATGACTTGAACAGCATTTTCATTAATCATGAAACAGCTATTCTAGAGTCTGGAAATGCTTGTAAATGCTCTTGAAAAACGTTTGATGGTACCACCTTCAGAGATAGTATAGATCAATCAGATGAGCTTATGCTCTGGAAAAACAGGACCAGGAAGTTGCTTGTAAGTCTTATGTAACGTTATTCATAGCTAGAAGCAAATAAAACTTCCACCTTTGTTAAGGACTTGTTACTTTAGTAGTTAAATAGTAGTAAATAACCTTAATCCTATATGTATTAGGAGTAGGACATGTATTATATATATAGGGCTCATTGTATCATTGTTAATATGTGAATAATAATATTTTCTCCCGTGCTTTCTCACATGACTCTACAAGATTATAGTAATCTATTTAAACACATTACTATCTAGAGCACAAGTTAGAAAGGCATACCAAATGATGCTTCCGAATATACTTGGCAGTGCTACCATTGTCATTACCCAGGAGAAGACCAAGTATCTGGGGAGAAAACAATACAGAACAGAAACAAGATTAGAAACTGAAATTTCGTCATGTAGATGAAAGAAATTACTCCCAATGCTTTGGCATTGCGAATCTCTTCTGCAGCTGCAAACATAAGCTTTACCTGCATAGCATGTCTGTGTAGCTGAATGGTATGCAGTGGCACGAGACCTTCTTTATACTGAGAAAAAGCAACTAAAGAACCATTGGCAACCATTTGAAAAAGTGACTGAAGGGAGTTGTCTTCTATCAGACTTTGTGCAGCCGAAGGGTGGGCGGCCAATGCCTTCATGATATGTACCACACTTCCCTCAACCTGCATGGATGAGAATATATGACTTCTGAAGATTCATAAAATGTATTAAATAAAGTGACAATAATTGAGAATTTGGCTTCAAGAAGCTTTGATTATCCTCAAACAAATCCACAACTCTTGACAACACATGCAACGGTAACTTACAAAACAGCTCTGTGCAGATAAAAGGATTGCATTGAGCAACATAGAGCGGAAAAGAATTCACAAAGTTATAACGAAGAAACAACATTAAAGGAAGGTACCTCAAGCCGGCGGCTCGATTCCACATTATCCTGATTTTCCTCAGTTACTAACAGCTCCTCTTCGCTGCTAACTCTTTGCCTCAGATATCCGTCATTTGGACCAAGAAGTGAGTTGAGAATATGAATGAGACAGCACAAGATTCCAGAATCAAGGAGAGATTGTTTGTCAACGGGCTGTAGATACATATATACTTGTTACAATAAGGAAAACTGGATTTACATCAAAGAACTAGGTTTCATCTTTATCCTCTCGAGAACCTTGAGCAGCACTCCATACATATATGACTGAAATATAGACTGCAGTACTGAGTTACAAATTTACTGCCTTGATTAAAGTGCATTTATATTTAACATATGCCAAGGACACTTGACGAAAGAAATTACCTAAAGTCTAAATACTCTGAGAATTCAATAGCATGAACTAAAAGAGTAATCAAGAACCTAAAAACTTCAAGAGGCTAGAGGACATACACCAGAGACAAGGACCTCTATCGCGTACAACAGATTTGCACCAGGCCGGATGCCATCCTGCTTAATATAATCAAAACATACATTGATAGTAAATCAAACTAGGAAAATTGGATTCAAAATAAACATAAATTTCACATATAAAAAGAAAAGTAAACAACCTTGGTAACTTCAGAGAAAAAGTTTAACACTCTTTCAACTTCCAAAGATCTTGTTTTGCTACTAAGTTTCAACTTTTCAATATCGGTTACAAAGGCTCTTCCAACAACAAAAGAAAATATGTGTGTCTCTACTAACCTGTAAGAAGGAACAAGTTACAGGTTAATAGCCATACACTGATATCAGAATAAAACATAAAGGAAAATATAAGCAGTGTCTCGGTGCATTTGACGGGGTTAGACTAAATAATAAGGAAAAAAGGAAATGGAAAGAAAAACATAAATAACCATGATGATTGATTAAAGCGATTCATGCCTCAACCCTCATAACCGTGGGCAGATTAATTTTCATTTCTTTTTTCAGTGTGGGAGAAAGAGAGGTGTTGACATCAATGCAAATTGAGATGCATAGAGTGGAAAAAGAAAGTCATAAACAAATTGCACAAACAGCTATGACTACAGCTTCCATACATAGTAATCAGTTGAGCAACATTTGCCTGTTGCTTCACTAATCTACAGAAAACATCAACGGTCAGGTTCAAGGCCTTTTCCTTCTCCTGCAACAAAGAAAAGAGTAGACCCATTAACTACTTTGATGAATACAGTATGCATTACTTTGTTTCATATCTATAAGAAAATAACCTTTTCCGAGCTTGAGGAGCGGAACTCTTCCCAATATCTCTTAAAATCCAACTCCAGTTCATGTTTGTCACTGCTTTTAATAACAGAAGAAAAAGGGTAATAGAAGGTTAGGTATTAAACTCCTGGAACATTATTTCAACAGGTAGCTCATATCATATGAAAGATTCACTTGAAGTAACCTACAAAAACATAGCACAATCTAAGGAGTCATTGGTGTAGTGACAAGATAGTTACGGTAAAGATCATTCCACCTCTAAGGAGATAGAATTAATATACTAGTTTTTCACCCAATACTGCATAGGAACAGGCAAACACTCCACAAATGTCCAATTTACTACATAGACAAAATATAGTTCAAGGACAGACATGTCGGCAGAACCATTCAACTACAAAACCCTCGAAACATGGCAAATGTTGCTTAAAAATACCCCATATAATTTCAGGCCTCAATAATTTAGTTTTACAGATTACTTGGTTCTATACCATCATTTGATCATCCAAACCTACAAAAAAAATTGAGAAATTCAACGACACCTACAAATTCAAGTCATAAGCAAGATAACCCCCAACAGCACACGTCTTTTTCACTTTAGTTTTGATATCAAACTCTGGTATTTTACCACATATTGTTGCTTATTGTTATTCCCTGCTTTTTACCTTCACCGGGCCTTTTTATCCTCTTTACGTTTGTGTCTTCTCTAAGCCAAGGGTCTACCATAAACAGCCTGTCTACTTTCTGTAGGTAGGGGTAAGGACTACTACCCTCCCCAAACCTCACATGTGGGATTTCACTGGGTTTGTTGTTGTTGTTGTAGTAGTATTTTACCACATAGGTTTCCTACTACTAGTAAATTAGGACTTCCTTCTATTAGTTGGTAAGCAACAGCGACGAAATGCTTCCAGGTAATTCTTTTCCTATTCCAGTTAGCAAAGGCAAAAGCCAATAGCATAGCTAATTCTAGGTAAAATCATCAATCATACAATGTTTTACTTACGAAGAAAAAAAACATACACCAATTTCATCTTAATTTCCACTATTTGATAAGCAGTTCTCTAATATTATTCTCACTCCTGCAAAGTTAAATGATTTCAAAAGAAAAGAAAAGGTAAATATTCACTCATGTACAATTAAGATTTTTCAAATAATCATTACACAATTATTTCACTCATCAATATCAAACTTTCTAAAAAAGGTTCTCAATAGTCCTTCATTGAATCACATTAGTCGTCATAAGGATAGGCAGCATGATTAAAGTGCATTAGATAGACGCACAAACAGGCCAGCCAACTTTCCAACTGCAGCTTCATTGGCACTTGAAACCCTTTGCTCAAACTGAAATAGGTTCATTGTTTAATAAAAACTAATCTCAACCCAAACTAGTCAGGTTTTGCTATAAAGACATATATGGTTACTATCCCTCAGTACAAATGAAATGCCTAGTAAAATAGTCCTGATCATTGACAAGTTAATTCAGCACACGGATTGCACGGCATATCAGAAATAGGCAAAAATATAATAAGTAAAGAAAATGATTCAAAAGAATACAGCAGGAATTCAAATAAAAATTTGAAATAAGCAATAGAGAACTCCAAATTGTGAAGAAATAATGCTTTACCTTGAAGGGGAGTAGGTGAAGTCATGGATGGGAAAAGAAGCATTGCTATCACGAAAAGGAGAGGAAGCAGAAGAGGAAGGGGAAGGTGTAGCAGAAGGAGACTGAGCGAGACCGACTTTTTCTTTGAAGTCTTTAAGCAATGTTGCCCATTTCATCGTTTTCCTCACGGATTGAATATCATCAACGGCCGATTGAGTATCTCCCACAGATCCGAGAACCTTCTAGATAGATCTCCTTAGCTCAATCAATTCTACGGATAACGAATACAAATTGCACTCACAGACAAAATGTGATCGGTTTGATTGAACTAATTGATTAGGGATTCAAAGCAGCAAGATCTATCTAATTAATTATAAAGTTTTAATTTGTTTAGTGACTAAATTGAAATTATACTGATCTAGCTGTCTGCTGCTTTGAATGTGTATATTTATGAAAAAAACAGTACGACAATCGAGGAGAGATAATGATATATTGTGCCCTAGAACAGAGGAAGGAAGAGGAAGACGAAGAAAGGAAAGAGGAGGAAAAAAAATGGCAAGAGTTTTCTCTCTCTTCCACACACACACAGAGTTGCTCTCCGCGTGCTTGATTTTGGACGGCCTCTCCGCGCCTTGTTTCTCGCTCTATACTTGTCTGCTTCTCTCTCTCTATTAATCGCTAATAATATTGTCTATCTAAACCCTCTTACCTTAAATCTCATATTTACCACGTCAGCGGTGGGATCCACGTTTACTAGTTCTCCACGTGGCTTCCTGCGATGATTAACTCCAACGTGACGGCCTCTCTCTCACATTTTAAATTTTGAAAATTAAAGCTTACCTTTTCTTATTCTTGCCCTCCAATTCAAACAGAATGAAGGAAATCGAGTAAAAGATTTTTGACTTAGGTAAAAAAGATTTCTTTGTTTTGAATAAAATTTAAAAAGATATCTAAAGAGTATATAAAAATAAAATAATTAAAATAGTGCCACATAAAATGTTGTAATTAATAGGACGTTCCTAATTTCGAATATGTGATAATATGGTTCATATTTGTGTTACAAAATAGTTCTGATAATGCAAAACATTAAAGAAAAGAAAATATTAAAGCATAGTGCTGAACTATTCGTTAGTTCTTTTTCACTTTTCACGTCTTTTCTTTTCTTTTGGCAAATGGGTTTGTTCACCTGCGTCTGCGTGGGTTTTGGTTTCCCTTTTTTGGGTCTTCGTTGATGCTTCCAGCAGAAGGAATCAGGAAGCCGGGCGCCGGCATTTGGAAGAACAGTCTATTATTGTCTATATATTGTCTGCTAATTTTCAATAATAATTTTATGAGAGGGTACATGTGGCCTCATTTTTTTTTTTTTTTTTTTAAGATTAAGACGTCTGAATCTGAATACACATCTGAATATATTAAGATGTGTATCAAGATCTTAATAAAAATAATTAAGATTGTTTGATTTTTAACATTTGAATGTATAAAAATTATCTTTATTTGAAAATTAATAAACATAAAATTTAAATAAAATACCAACTAATCTAATATTCTATCAATAAAATATATAGTTTTTAAAAATATGATAGTTGTTGGTGGTGATGGCTAACGGGTGATAGAGATAGTGGTTGGTGATAGTTTTGGTTGATGATGGTGGTTCATGTTAGTAGCTAGTAGTGATTGGTAGTGGTGCCAAATATGATTGAGGATGGTGGTGGTGGGTGGTGATAGTCAATAATGGCGGGTGGTGGTAGTAGTTGTGACCGATAAAGGTGGTTGGTGGTAAGTTATAATGATAGACAGTGTCGGCTACGGTTGTTGATGGTGATGGGGTGATCTGTTGTGGTATTTGAGGTGGATGAGTGCTAATTCTATGTGAGAATGATATATGGTGGTCGGAGTGATGTGGATAGTGGGTAGTAATCGTCGATAATGGTGGCGGCTATGATTGAGGATGATGGTGCGTGGTGGTGGTGGTGGTGGTGGTGGTGATGATAGTTGATAATGGTAGGCGGTGGCGGCAGTTAATAATGAATATGTGATAGCATCTTAATGAAATTAAGTCTCTGTTATGGATCTTAATCATACAAACTTGTTCAGACCCATTAAGTGGTTGTGAAGTAAAAAACAAACACACGTAATGATTAAGATCTGAATAATTAAGATTCAGACTTTAAAAACAAACACACTTAATAATTAAGATCTGAATAATTAAGATTCAGGCTTTAAAAACAAACGCACTTAATATCTGAAATCTGAATATTCAGACCTCCATTAAGTGCAAACAAATGAGGTCGTAGTGGCGGAATTAGAGATTAACTTGTGGGTTCGACCGAGCCTAGTAATTTTAATTTTAAATTTATATTTATTTTTATAAATTTAATTAGTATATAAATTGTTAATTTAGAATCTAACAATTTAAAACTAAATATGACTTGAACTCATACATTTCAAATCATCTATACATACATGTAACTCTAACTACAATGATTCCCTAATTATTCCCGCGGAATTAATGTCAATGACGAATCTCAACGAGGACAAACAGCAATTATATATCAAAATTCACGTATGTGTTCTTTGATGTCTTTAAAACAAAAGTCTTTGAAAAACGTACAACATACTTCAGTGGATAGTTTAATTCAAAAACAAGTGTCTTTGTGCATGTCTGCTTTTCTTTTAGCATCTCTACTTACACGGCTATTGAGTGCATATGGATGAATGTATTTATTTTTTCTTTTAAGAGGAAATAGAAGATACTAGTATATGGAGTAAATTGTTTGTCAAACAAAAAAAAAAAAGGATACTAGTATATGGAGTAAAAAAAATTGGCAGAGTCACCTACTATATATCAAGAACAAAAGGGAGATTTGGCTACACTCTACGGTACCTTTTTGAGGCAAGGTAGAATGTCCTATTTATTGTAGTAGCAGTTGTTATTTAATTTGTATTGCTGTAAAATTAATAAAATATTATTTTTTTTGAAATAAAATCATAAATAGAAAGTTAGTAGAACTAGTTTAACGAAAATAAATCCTGAAAAAACAATATAGGAATAAATCAAGCCCAATGAATGTACAGTGTGTCTTTAAGGAAATTATTCCTCTCAAATATCTAAGGTTTTAGAATATTATCATTCCAAGATAGAACGATTTAGCTCACCATTGTATTGGCACCAAAAACTCTGGTGAACGGCGAACCACTCAATGGTCGTTAAACACACTGAAAAATATTGTGCAGAAGAGGAAGAAGATAATCAGAAAATTTAGTAAGTAAAAATTTTAAGATTCAAAGAATATTTAGTGACCATTTAACATTGATTCTGAAAAGGCTTGCAACCTTTTAGAACAACCATAGTTGTTGGAACAGGTGGAAAAAATTGCGGGAAACAACAAACGGATTTAAAATAATCCGGAAAAGAAACTGGACCGGACCGGGTCGCGGGTCATAGGTTATTCCGGATTGAATTTTCGTTAATTAATTTAATTAAATAATTGAAAAGAATTTTGTTCAAAAATATTAATCAATCAATCTTTGACCGAAGCCGAAGCCAAGCGAGCGACGACGACGACGGCGTGTGGCTTGCTTTCTTCTTAACTCTTTAAGAGCTAGAAGAAGAGCAATTGTATATATACACATCAAAAGTCTTTTCTTCCTCCAATATGGGACAATATCCCTTTGCCAAGGAGGAAAACTCAAATATTTTATTTTCCCTTCATTTCACATTCACATTCTTTAAGTTATACCAAGCTTAAAATTGAGCTACACTGAGCTTAAAGATCAACAATCCCCCACATGAATGGGGAATGACTATAAAATAAGAGAATGCACGGATGTGTGTGTGTTTTACATGCAAGAATTAATGGCATCTGGATAAGTAGGTTTCCCTTTGAACTTTTCGTAGTGAACTTATATCGGATATACTCGGTCAATCGGTAGATTTGATATCTTTGAACCGTCGAGCTTTATTGTATACCTAGACAACATAAGTCATGCAATCAATCCTTAACTACTTATGGTTCTCAGGGTTGTGTTCGTTTTAGCCATGAACACCGCCTGGTTTCATGAGTGCTTAGAGAANATATATATATATATATATATATCCATAAAAAGTCTTTTCTTCCTCCAATATGGGACAATGTCCCTTTGCCAAGAAGGAAAACTCAAATATTTCATTTTCCCTCTATTTCCCATTCACCCTCTTTAAGCTATACCAATCTTAAAACTAAGTTACACTAAGCTTAAAGACCAACAATCCCCCACATGAATGGGGAATGACTATAAAATAAAGGAATAAACGAACACGTGTGTGTTTTACATGCAAGAATTAATTGCATCTGGATAAGTAGGTTTCCCTTTGAACTTTTCGTAGTGAACTTATATCGGATATACTCGGTCAATCGGTAGATTTGATATCTTTGAACCGTCGAGCTTTATTGTATACCTAGACAACATAAGTCATGCAATCAATCCTTAACTACTTATGGTTCTCAGGGTTGTGTTCGTTTTAGCCATGAACACCGCCTGGTTTCATGAGTGCTTAGAGAATGGGCATTTACTTTCATTCCCCTTGAAGCGGCTTACACTTCACACTCACATAGGTGATTCCTAAA
>ML264098.1:0-30083 GCA_005239495.1 Nicotiana undulata | reverse complement strand
AAGCTTAAAGACCAACAATCCCCCACATGAATGGGGAATGACTATAAAATAAAGGAATAAACGAACACGTGTGTGTTTTACATGCAAGAATTAATTGCATCTGGATAAGTAGGTTTCCCTTTTAACTTTCCGTAGTGAACTTATATCGGATATACTCGGTCAATCGGTAGATATGATATCTTTGAACCGTCGAGCTTTGTTGTATACCTAGACAACATAAGTCACACAATAAATCCTTAACCATTTATGGTTCTCACGGTTGTGTTCGTTTCAGCCATGAACACTGCTTGGTTTCATGAGTGCTTAGAGAATGGGCCTTTACTTTCATTCCCCTTAAAGCGGCTTACACTTCACACTCACATAGGTGATTCCTAAATGTATAATCTTATAGACACACTATTTGGTCATATCCTGCCAGACTTAGCAAATCATTAAAAAGCTTGGTTGTTGGAACAGGTGGAAAAAATTGCAGAAAACAACAAGTGGATTTAAAATAATCCGGGAAAGAAACTAGACCGGACCGGACCGAGTCGCGGGTCATAGGTTATTCCGGATTAAATTTTTGTTAATTAATTTAATTAATTAATTGAAAAGAATTTTGTCCAAAATGATTAATCAATCGATCGACCTTTGACCAAATCTGAAGCCGAGCCGAGCGAACAACAACTNGGGCATTTACTTTCATTCCCCTTGAAGCGGCTTACACTTCACACTCACATAGGTGATTCCTAAATGTGTAATCCTATAGAGACACTATCTGGTCATATCCTTCCAGACTTAGCAAATCATTAAAAAGCTTGACTGCTGGAATAGGTGGGGGAAATTGCGGAAAACAACAAACGGATTTAAAATAATCCGGGAAAGAAACTGGACCGGACCGGGTTGTGGGTCATAGGTTATTTCTGATTGAATTTTTATTAATTAATTTAATTAATTAATTAAATAATTGAAAAGAATTTTGTCCAAAAAGATTAATCAATCAATCGATCTTTGACCAAATCCAAATTCGAACCCGAAGCCGAGTCAAGCGAACAACAACGACGACGGCNAGAGAAATTGTATATATATATATATATCCATCAAAAGTCTTTTCTTTCTCCAATATGGAACAATGTCCCTTTGCCAAGCAGGGAAACTCAAATATTTTATTTTTCCTCCATTTTCCATTCACTCTATTTAAAGCTATACCAAGCTTAAAATTAAGCTACATCAAGCTTAAAATTAAGCTACATCAAGCTTAAAGACCAACAATCCCCCACATGAATGGGGAATGGCTATAAAATAAAGGAATAAACGAACACGTGTGTGTTTTACATGCAAGAGTTAATTGCATCTGGATAAGTAGGTTTCCCTTTTAACTTTCCGTAGTGAACTTATATCGGATATACTCGGTCAATCGGTAGATATGATATCTTTGAACCGTCGAGCTTTGTTGTATACCTAGACAACATAAGTCACACAATAAATCCTTAACCATTTATGGTTCTCACGGTTGTGTTCGTTTCAGCCATGAACACTGCTTGGTTTCATGAGTGCTTAGAGAATGGGCCTTTACTTTCATTCCCCTTAAAGCGGCTTACACTTCACACTCACATAGGTGATTCCTAAATGTATAATCTTATAGACACACTATTTGGTCATATCCTGCCAGACTTAGCAAATCATTAAAAAGCTTGGTTGTTGGAACAGGTGGAAAAAATTGCAGAAAACAACAAGTGGATTTAAAATAATCCGGGAAAGAAACTAGACCGGACCGGACCGAGTCGCGGGTCATAGGTTATTCCGGATTAAATTTTTGTTAATTAATTTAATTAATTAATTGAAAAGAATTTTGTCCAAAATGATTAATCAATCGATCGACCTTTGACCAAATCTGAAGCCGAGCCGAGCGAACAACAACTACGACGGCCTTCTTCTTAACTCTTTAAGAGCTAGAAAAAGAGAAATTGTATATATATATATATATCCATCAAAAGTCTTTTCTTTCTCCAATATGGAACAATGTCCCTTTGCCAAGCAGGGAAACTCAAATATTTTATTTTTCCTCCATTTTCCATTCACTCTATTTAAAGCTATACCAAGCTTAAAATTAAGCTACATCAAGCTTAAAGACCAACAATCCCCCACATGAATGGGAATGGCTATAAAATAAAGGAATACACGTACGCGTGTGTGTTTTACATGCAAGAATTAATTGCATCTGGATAAGTAGGTTTCCCTTTGAACTTTACGTAGTGAACTTATATCGGATATACTCGGTCAATCGGTATCTTTGATATCTTTGAACCGTCGACTTTGTTGTATACCTAGACAACATAAGTCACACAATCAATCCTTAACCATCTATGGTTCTCACGATTGTGTTCGTTTCAGCCATGAACACCGCCTGGTTTCACGAGTGCTTAGAGAATGTGCCTTTACTTTCACTCCCTTTGAAGCGACTTACACTTCACACTCACATAGATGACTCCTAAACGTGTAATCCTATAAACACACTATCTGGTCATATCCTTCCAGACTTAGCAAATCATTAAAAAGCTTTAAGCTTTATTAACTCATCAAAAAGCCTTAGTGCTTTACCTCGATTTTGAATGTTGTCTTCATCACGAGAATGGGTTGAGTTATTTGACAATGTTGAACCGTTATTCATAACTTTGTTTTATCTCTTTGAACCTAGCTATTGGGATCTCCAATATTCTAGGTAGAGTTACCACCATGATGGTGTCCTAGACCTTAACCCCATTCCCTTTGATGATCTTTCAACTGCCTCTCTATATAGGAATTTTGTAAGTGGATTCGACACGTTATCTATTGACTTTACGTAGTCAATCGTGATAACACCACTAGAGAGTAGTTGTCTAACGTTATTGTGTCTCCGTCGTATATGACGAGATTTTCCGTTATACATAACGCTCCCAGCCACCTATTGCCGCTTGACTATCACAATATATAAAAATAGGTGCCAAAGGTTTGGGCCAAATGGAATATCTTCCAAGAAATTCTGAATCCATTTAGCTTCTTCACCGGCCATATCTTAAGTTATGAATTCAGATTCTATTATAGAACGGGCGATGCACGTTTGTTTGGATGATTTCCAAGGCACTGCTCCACCCTCAATTGTGAAAACATATGCACTCGTGGATTTAACTTCAGATGATCCGGTGATCCAATTTGCATCACTATATCCCTCGATCACTGAAGGATATTTGTTATAGTGAAAAGCATAGTTTTGGTTATGTTTTAGATACCCCAAAACTTGTTTCATTGCCATCCAATGTATTTGATTGGGATTACTTGTAAATCGACTCAGTTTTCTAATAGCATATGTTATATCTAGTCTCGTACAATTCATGATATACATCAAACTTCCCAATACTCTTGCATAGTCCAGTTGTGAGTCACTTTCACCTTCATTCTTTTGAAGTGCATAACTTACGTCAATTGGAGTCTTGGCAATTTTAAAATCCAAATACTTGAACTTGTCAAGTACCTTTTCAATATAGTGAGACTGTAATAATGCTAGACCTTGTGGAGTATTGTGAATTCTGATTCCTAAGATCACATCAGCAACTCCTAAGTCTTCCATGTCAAATTTGCTAGCCAACATGCGCTTTGTAGCATTTATATCTGTCGTACTTTTGCTCATTATCAACATGTCATCAACATATAAACAAACAATGACTTCATGACCTGGAGTGTTTTTAATGTAAACACATTTGTCGCACTCGTTGATTTTAAACCCACTTGCCAACATTGTTTGGTCAAATTTGGCATGCCATTGTTTGGGTGCTTGTTTAAGTCCGTAAAGCGACTTAACAAGTTTGCACACTTTCTTTTCTTTACCAGGAACCACAAAACCCTCAGGATGTTCCATGTAAATCTCTTCCTCTTATTCTCCATGTAAGAAAGTTGTTTTCATATCCATTTGATGGATTTCAAGACCATACACGGCCGCTAGTGCCAATGACACCCTAATAGATGTTATCCTCGTTACTGGCGAGTAAGTGTCAAAGTAATCAAGGCATTCCTTTTGTCTATAACCTTTGACAACAAGTTTTGCCTTATATTTGTCAATAGTGCCATCAACTTTCATTTTCCGTTTAAAGATCCATTTCGAACCTAAAGGCTTATTTCCCGGAGGAAGATAGACCAATTCCCATGTATGGTTATCCAAAATTGATTGAATCTCACTATTGACTACCTCTTTCCAAAACACTGAATCAGAAGACGACATAGCTGTTTTAAAAGTTTGAGGTTCATTTTCAAGCAAGAATGTCACAAAATCTTGTCCAAAGGAAGTAGATGTTCTTTGACGTTTGCTACGCCTTAGATCTTCTACAATTGGAGTATTTTCCTTTGGTTCTTCCCCAGGTCGGTTAGGTCTTTCACTTAACGACTCGCATTCAGTTTTATACGGATCGATGCTTTCAAAAAATTCAGCATTATCTGATTTCATTACCGTATTAACATGAATCTCGGGATTATCGGATTTATGGACAAAAAACCGACATGCTTTACTGTTTGTAGCATATCAAATGTAAACGCAATATATAGTTTTTGGTACGATTTTAACCCTTTTAGGTAAAGGAACTTGTTCCTTTGCGAGACACCCCCACAATTTGAAATATTTCAAGTTCGGTTTTCTTCCTTTCCATTTTTCATATGGAATATATTGTGTTTTGCTGTGTGGTACTCTATTGAGTATTCGGTTAGCTGTAAGGATAGCTTTCCCCCACAAACTCTGTGGTAATCCGGAACTTATTAATAAAGAATTCATCATTTCCTTTAATGTCCGATTTTTCCTTTCCGCAATTCCGTTGGATTGAGGTGTGTAAGGTGCAGTAGTTTGAGGGATAATTCCATATTCCGAACATATTTCTGAAAACGGAGATTCATATTCTCCACTTCTATCACTTCTAATTATTTTGATCTTTTTATTCAATTGATTCTCCACTTCACTTTTGTATTGCTTAAATGCTTCAATTGCTTCATCCTTACTATTAAGCAAATAAACATAACACTATCGAGTGCAATCGTCAATAAAAGTAATAAAATACTTTTCCCCACCTCGAGATGGTGTCGACTTCATTTGCAAATGTCAGTATGAATTAAGTCTAAAGGATTTGAATTCCTTCAACAAACTTATAAGGATGTTTTACAAACCTAAATTCAACACATATTTGACATTTCGATTTATTACACTCGAATTTAGGCAATACTTCTAATTAATTAACTTCCGTAAGGTTTTATAATTGACATGTCCTAAACGAATATGCCATAAATCATTTGACTCTAATAAATAAGAAGAAGCTGAAATTTTATTCATACTGTCAACAACCATTACATTGAGTTTGAAAAGGCCCTCCGTGAGGTAGCCTTTTCCAACATACGTTTCATTCTTGCTTACAACAAGTTTATCAGAAACAAATACACATTTGAATCCATTCTTCACAAGTAAAGAAGTAGAAACTAAATTCTTTCTAATAGTAGGAACATGAAGAACGTTGTTAAGCGTTAACACCTTGCCGGAAGTCATCTTCAGAAATATATTCCCATAACCTTCAATCTTGGCTGTTACATTATTTCCCATGGAAATCTCTTATTCAGGACCAGCAATAGAGTAAGTCGCAAATGCTTCTTTGACAGCACAAACATGTCGAGTGGCTCCAGAGTCAATCCACCACTCCTTCGGATTTCCAACTAGGTTGCATTCTGAAAGCATTGCACAAAGATCATCAATGTCATCATTCTTCTCCACTATGTTGGCATGTCCCTTCTTCTTATCCTTTTCCGGGAGACGACAATCAGGGGCTTTGTGACCAACTCTTCCAAAATTGTAGCAGTTGCCCTTGAATTTCTTTTTGTTCTGCTCATTAGTCTATCTAGAAGACCTCTTCCTCTTCCTACTTTTTGGAGCAGTCTCCTCAACGATATTAGCTCCCATGTCGTTGAATTTCCACGAGACTTCTTCTCGGCTATTTTGTTGTCTTCCTCAATCTTGAGACGTATCACATGATCTTCCAACTTCATTTCTTTGCGCTTGTGCTTAAGATGGTTCTTGAAATATCTACACGAATGAGGCAATTTTTCTATCATTTCAACCACTTGAAATTCTTCATTCACGACCATACCTTCAACAATAAGGTCGTGAAAAATAAGTTGAACTCCTGAACTTGGGTTCCAAGAGTTTTGCTGTCTATCATTTTATAGTCTAGAAACTTGGCAACCACGAACTTCTTCAAGCATGCATCTTCAGTCTTGTACTTCTTCTCAAGTGCGTCCCATAATTCTTTCGAAGTATTCATCGCACTACACATTGTACAAGTCATCCTCTAAAGCGCTTAAGATATAGCCTTTGCAAAGAAAATCTGCTTGTTTCCATGCCTCAACAATCATGAATTTCTCGTTGTCCGGCATGTCCGCAGTAGGCACTGGAGGTTCTTCACTAGTGAATTTCTACGTACCAAGTGTGGTAATCCAGAAGAACACCCTTTGCTGCCATCCTTTGAAGTTGGCTCCAGAAAATCTCCTCGGTTTCTCGACCCCTTTTCATTTCTCTATTTGATTTAGTAAGGGGGAAAGGCAGTCCGCTTACCATATACAGAAGATCGATATCGCACAGAAGGCCTGATATCGCCCTATTTGAGATACTGATTCAAGTCTTAGTATTAACGAATGATCAAAGTCAACAGTCAGTCTTTCAGGTACGCCACCTCCTAGAATAGCAAGATCCTTCTTATTAGAGCAACGCCTTTCGTGATTCAAGTAGTAAGCTCGGATTCATTATTGAGAAAGAAATCTTCCAAGCGCAGCTTTAGCTGAATCTATTATAGGGTAGGCTCAGTGGAACAGTAGTGCGGCTTGACGAGGCTATCGTCGTTGCAACAACAGTCGCAAAAGGATTTCCGTTATCAATTGCTATTTTCTCACTGTTAACAATAGAAGAGTTCAACTGATGGAAAAACCAGAACAGTAAACAATACTATAATTAACAACAAACAATAAGTATGATAAATAAAAACTGAAGTTTTTATATATTGTTTTACAGAAAACGATGAAATTTTTATGTTCTTCAAATCGTTTTCTTAATTTCAATACTCTGATAAAGTTTTTATATTTTCAAATAAAAATAGTAAAATCTAAAAGGAGTAGAAAATCACACAGGTTTAAATCTCCACAAACAGAATACAAAATACAATAAAAATAGTTTTCTTAAGATTGTTATTCAATCTGTATTGCTGTAAAACCAATAAAACATTAAACTTTCTAAAATAAAACCAGAAACAGAAAGTTAGTAGAACCAGTTTAACAAAAATAAATTCTAGAAAAACAGTATAGGAATAAATCGAGTCCACTGAATGCACAATGTGTCCTCATGAAAATTATTCCCCTCAAGTACCCGAGGTGTTGGAATATTATCCTCCCAGAATAGAATGATTTAACTCACCAGCGTATTGGTACCAAAAACTCTGGTGAACGGAGAACCACTCAATGGTCGTAAAACACACTAGAAAATAGTGTGCAGAAGAAGAAGATAATAAAAAAATTTAGTAAGTAAAAATTCTGGGATTCAAGGCATATTTATAGACCATTTGGCACTGATTCTGAAAAAGTTTGCAACCTTTCAGAACAACCATAACTAATGGAACAAGTGGGAAAAATTGCGGGAAATAACAAACAGATTTAAAATAATCCGGGAAAGAAACTGGACCGGGTCGTAGGTCATGGGTTATTCCGGATTGAATTTTCATTAATTAATAAAATAACTGCAAAGAATTTTGTCCAAAAAGATTAATCAATCAATCTTGGACCGAAGTCAGCCGAGCGACGACGACGGTGCGAGGCTTGCCTTCTTCTTAACTCTTTAAGAGCTAGAGGAAGAACAATTATATATATACCCATCAAAAGTCTTTTCTTCCTCCAATATGGGACAATGTCCCTTTACCAAGGAGGGAAACTCACATATTTCATTTTTCCTCCGTTTCCCATTCATCCTCTTTAAGTCATACCAAGTTTAAAATTAAGTTACACCAAGCTTAAGACCAACAGTAGTTAAGCTAATGGTTATACTGTAATTGTTAGATGCAAGATATTTTTATTTGTGAATACTCCATTCATGCACCTTCATCAATGGCGGTGATTGCATGCTGATGGAATTTAATGTGAATTTATATTATTTATTATTTCATGAACTTATGATCAGTCAATGCGTTAATCTCCCAAGTGATGAGTTCATATCAGTAGGTAATCACATTTAAACTTGTCCCGATATAGCTGCTAGTGTGTTATGAACAGAAGTAATTAATAAAATTATGTTATGGAAATTTAACAATTTGCGTAGAAAAGTAGCACTAGTATTATTTTACAAATGTACAAAATATTAAGCACCGGGAACAAAGCCTATAAAGTCTATTTTAAAAGTAGTCATTGCCAATTTATAAATCAAAGTACTTGGGCTCCCCTTATGAGATTTCAAAAAAATCAAACCGCCATTATTAGAGAAGTCAAAACAAGGCGGGCGTCGTATAAGTTGACATAGTCCATAAATTAGTGGAGATTGACCTCAGATCTAATCCAAGATTAATTTCCACAACACGAAACTTACACTTGTATTGATAAAAGCACTCTAGTTGAAGTGGATCAGGTCAATTAACATCACAGCATGTTGTTCAATTTTTTCTTTTTCTTTATGCTAAAGTGATGACAATGTTTGGTGAATGAATACGAATTGAACCTGAATGTTTCAACTAGAAGACTAGGTGTATAGAGTGGCGGATCCAGAATTTTGTGCAAGCGGGTTCAATCTTAGAAGTATATAATTTTAGTCGTAAAATAGTAGTTATCTAGTGGGTTCAAATAAATATTTATACAAAATTTACACAGTTTTAATCATAATTAATACATATACACAGTATTAATTTTTGATGAAGCGGGTTCAGTTGAACCCGTTAGCCACCACTTGGGTCCGCCACTAGGTGTATATATCATGGTGTGAACGACACTGTGTTCACATTAACTCACCATTGAGTTGCTTGAGAAGCAAGCCCTCTTATAGTCTGAGTATTCAACTGCCCTCCCTCGTTATCCTAAACTAATGTCTTCACAGTACTCGATCGCATCCTCCTCCTCCTTCTTCTTCTTCATGTTTTTCTAAGTTCTAATATAGTCGAATGGAGATTAGAAATGTCTATGACAAAATAAATACTTATTACGCAAGATAATAGGGGAATATCTATTATTCAATATTGGACAAAATATATCATTTTAAAAGTAAAGTTAGGGGCGTAAATAACTTCACCCCGTTGGCTGCAAAAGCAGTGACAACGACAAGCTTCTTGATATAATTAAAGAAATAATATTCACTTGATATAAACGTATTCATTTAAAAATTGAGTTGCAAATTGTAAGGACGATAACTTTAAATCATAGCTCTAGCCTTTTAAGGAGTGACCTAGATGAGTTCTCTCCGATTCCAAACATTGAAGATATTCTAAAATTAGTTGCACTTAAAATAGTCAAATTCATGCACCCAACTTATTTCCTAATATAAATATAAAATTGTATACGATCAAAACCAGCTCACCCGATTTTGTTTGATTAATCGAGACCAGGATGGTAGATCGAGAATCGGTCCTGTGTTATATCAGGCCGAGACATGAAGGTGCGACACCAAGCTCGGAATTCGAAGTACCAATCGAGATCGAGCCAGGATCGAGGCCAAACGGAATAGACATCGAGCGAGACCAAAGAAAGTCTATTAACGAAAAGCCGAGATATCCGTGACCGGGCAAGGATCGTGGCGAAAATCTTGGCACGAATCAAATCAAGAACGGTTATTTAGCCAATCATAAGATTTTCTTCTGTATTTAGAATTGTACCTTAAGTAGAATTTCTCTACTATATAAAGGGGGTTCTAATCATTTGTAATCGTCTAATTCTCGCATATCAAAGCAATACAATACATTTTTCCTCTCTTAAGCACTCTTGTTGTTCAGCTTATTTCATTTTTCTTAGTCACACACTCAGCCAGTTCGAGGGCGATCTAGCTCGAGGGCCAAGTTGCATTTTATACTGATTTGCTTTATTTTACAATCAATTTCTAGTATTAATTATCATATTCATCAGTTTGTGCTAGGTGAAACCACATATCCTTAAAACCACTTATAAATTTAATTGTTATCCGATTTTAAGGGTAAACAGTTTGGCGCCCACCGTGGGGCTAAGGATAATAGTGATTGTCTGGTACTAATTCTTATAACACATATTGTTTTACGCTTGTTCTCAAAGTGTTTTTGATTTCAGGATCAACATGTTGAACTCTCAAACAGTACCCACACACGCCGACAATGGCCTTGGTTTTCATGGGAAAAACGATAATATAGCCACCATAGGGATCGAAGTACCTCAGGATGGCTTCGAGGGAGTACCCGTTGCGAACCCCATCGACATTAGTTCCCATGTCGCTATGAATGCGAATTTGGGCGTCGACCCCGAATAGCATCCGCAGAGACGTTCGATCAGCCGGTCAAGATACACAAGGCGGCGAAGACAGCGGAGTCAACCTTCGATTAATATTTGAAATGTTGCAGGCTCAACAAGTCCCCATAGCGCAACTCCAAAATCACCACCACGCGCCGAATAGGGCCGAACCCGAGCCCTTACTGAAGTTGTTCACGTGGTCAAACTAGTACCAGAGAGGTCAAACGTGAATGAATAGGGGACTGACCCTGCCATTATGAAAATGCTTGAGGAGCTCACAAGGCGAATTGAATCAGGGGAGAAAAATATTGAAGCAAATGACCAAAAAGCTGAAACGTACAACTCCAGATTTGATCAAATTCCGGGGGTACCGCCGATTCTGAAGGGTTTGGATTTGAAGAAGTTCGTGTAAAAGCCTTTTCCCCCAAGAGCGGTTCCTAAGCCCATCCCAAAGAAATTTTTCATGTCATAAATTCCCAAGTATAATGAAACCACCGGTTCCAATGAGCATGTCACTTCTTACACATGAGCAATAAAGGGGAACAATTTAGAGGATGATGAGATTGAGTCCGTTCTTTTGAAGAAGTTTGGAGAAATATTTTCGAAGGGGGCGATGATATGGTATCATAATTTGCCTCCCAACTCCATTGATTCCTTTGCCATGCTCGCAGATTCCTTCGTCGAAGCACACGTTGGAGCCATAAAGATTGAGACTAGGAAGTCAGACCTCTTCAGACTTTTAATCAAAGGTTGAACATACGAAGTTTGGTGGCCTCACGACAGTTAAAGCAGAATTTAATCGAATATCTAGTTATGATCTGGGCCGATATGCACAATCGGTACCAATCAAAAATTAGGGTCGAGGATGATCAGTTGGGAACTCCTTCCGGTTCTGTTTATCCAAACATGCCAGTCGGCAGAATTCAAAGAGACATCGATAGAGAACCACGATCGAACAGAGATCGGTATCAACCATACGGTAGAGATCGGAGAAACATCGGTCCTGGACACAGCTCCATTCGAAGTGATCGAAGAAATGATTGAGGACCGAGCTCCTGAGGGCTCATGAGTAAGAGTGGTTTCGATAGAAATGTCGAGCCCACAGAAGCACCACGACTATCAGAATACAACTTCAACGTTGATGCATCAGTTGTTGTATCGGCCATTGGTCGGATCAAAGATACCAGGTGGCCTCGACCCCTGCAGAATGATCCGGCCCAGAAAAATCCTAATGAAGTAATCAAATACTATGGTACTCATGGCCATAGAACAGAGGACTGCAGACAGATGAGGGAAGAGGTAGCTCGTTTGTTTAACGAGGGTTACCTTCGAGAATTCTTGAGCGACCGAGATAAGAACCACTTCAGAGACAAAGATGCAAACATGGAGAATGAATAGGAAGAACTACAACACGTGATTCACATGATCGTTGGCGGGGTCGACATTTCATAGGGACCCGAATTCAAGTGCACCAAGGTGCCAATAACGAGGGAAAAATGAACTCGGGACTATGTATCGGAAAGGACCTTGTCTTTCAATGACGAGGATGTAGAAGGGATCTCATAACCCCACAATGATGCGCTGGTAATATATGTTCTTATGAATAAAATTCAAGTTAAACGTGTTTTGATTGATCCAGGTAGCTCGGCCAACATTATTCAATCAAGGGTCGTAGAGCAGCTCGACCTATAGGATCAGATTGTGTCTGCAGCTCGGGTTCTTTACGGCTTCAACATGGCGAGTGAAACTACCAAAGGTGAAATTATCTTGAAAGTGAACGTATGAGGGACCGTTCAAGAAACAAAGTTCCATGTGATCGAGGGTGACATTAGGTAGAACACCCTGCTCAGAAGGTCTTGGATCCATAACATGAGGGCAGTACCTTCGACCCTTCACCAAGTTCTGAAGTTACCGACACCGGAGGGAGTAAAAACGGTGTATAGGGAACAACCTGCCGCCAAGGAGATGTTTGCAGGCGACGAATTGATATCGGTATCGGCACTCTCATCGGCAAAAGGATCGGAGTCAAAGGGAAAGCAAGAGGTCAAATAGCAACCACAGACACTGGCCTCGACCCATTTGCAGGAGCAAGGGATCAAGAAGGATGGCGACTACTAGATCCGTCGATCCTTCATAATTCCCACTGACCCGACGCTACCAAGTCAACGGTCGAAGAGCTGGAACAAGTCACATTGACCGACCACCAGCGCGAATGAAAGGTATACATGGGCACGAGGCTAACCCCCGAGCTTAGGAACAAACTTATAGATTTCTTTGCCTGGTCCCATCTCGATATGACAGGATCCCACCAGAAATCACTACCCATCGACTAAGCCTGGACCCGAAGTTCCGTCCAGTAAAGCAAAAAGGAAGGCCCCAGTCCGAGGTTAAACATGCATTCATCAAGGACGAGGTAACCAAACTTCTCAAAATAGGGTCCATTCGGGAAGTAAAATACACCAAATGGTTAGCAAACGTAGTATTAGTCCCTAAAAAGAGAAACAAACTTAAAATGTGCGTTGATTATAAGGACTTGAAAAACGCATGCCCTAAGGATTCTTTCCCTTTGCCGAATATCGATCATATGATCGATGTCATGGTCGTCCATGAGATTCTCAGTTTTCTCAATGCCTACTCCGAGTACAACCAAATACATATGAACCCCGAGGATTAGGAAAAGACTTTGTTTTTCACTAAATACGGCACCTACTGTTATAATGTAATATCGTTCGGACAAAAAAATGTTGGTGCAACTTATCAACACCTAGTAAATCAAATGTTTGAAGAACAAATCGGAAAATCAATGGAAGTTTATATTGATGACATGTTAGTTAAGTCCCTACGAGCAGAGGACTATTTGAAACATTTGCAGTAGATTTCGATATACTGAGAAAGTACAACATGAAGCTCAACCCAGAAAAATTGTGCGTTTGGGGTCGGGCCGGGCAAGTTCCTCGGCTTCATGGTATCAAATCGGGAAATCGAGATCAACCCCGATAAAATCAAAGCCATCAAGTATATCACGGTCGTAGATAATGTCAAGGTCGTACAAAGGCTAACGAGGTGCATAGCCGCCCTAGGGCGATTCATTTCGAGGTCCTCAGATAGGAGTCACCGATTCTTCTCACTACTTAAGAAGAAGAGTAGATTTGCATGGACTCCGGAATGCCAATAGACCTTAGAGGAACTAAAACGATATTTATCGAGCCTGCCACTGCTCACACCCCAAAAATAGATGAGCAACTCTACTTATACTTGGCAGTCTCGGAAATAACGGTAAGTGGAGTCCTAGTCCAAGAAGAACAAGGTACGCAATTCCCTGTTCATTATGTTAGTCGGACCTTAGGTAAAGCCAAAACCAGATATCCACACTTAGAAAAATTAGCGTTTGTTTAATAAGCGCCTCTAGGAAGTTAAAATCGTATTTCCAGTATCATCCAATATGTGTTGTAACTACCTATCCTCTTTTGCAAAACCCAAAATTTTGGGTTGATTGGCCAAATGGGCCGTTGAGATCAGTGGGTACAATATCGAGTATCGGCCCCGAACAACCATCAAGTCTCAAATCTTGGCAGACTTCGTGGCCAACTTCATGCCAGCCCTCGTACCCAAGGTCGAAAAGAGAACTGTTATTAAAATCGGGTACATCATCGGGGGGTGTGGACCCTCTTCACGGATGACGCTTTGAATGCGAAGGGGTCGGGGATGGGTATTGTTCTAAAACCACCCACGGGTAATATTATTAGACAATCTATCATGACTTCAAAATTAACTAACAATGAGGCCGAGTATGAGGCCATGATTGCAGGTCCATAGTTGGATAAAAGCTTGGGAGATGAGTTCATCGAGGCCAAATGTGATTCCTTCCTCATGGTAAACCAAGTTAACGGTACTTTCGAGGTCTGAGAAGACCGAATGCAAAGGTACTTGGATAAACTATAGGTAACTTTGCATTGATTTAAAGAATGGACCTTCCAACACGTACCTCGGGAGCAGAACAGTGAGGGAGGCGCTTTTGCAAACTTAGGGTCATCGGTCGAAGACGACGAACTTAGCTCAGGGACTGTCGTACAAATCAGGAGATCACTGATCGAAGAAGGCCATGCCGAAATAAACTTTACAAGTCTGACATGGGATTGGAGAAACAAGTACATAGAATACCTAAAGAACGGGAAGCTTCCATCATATCCAAAGGAATCAAGAGCTCTACGTACAAAGGCAGCACGATTCACTTTGTCCGAAGACGGAACGCTGTCTAGAAGGATGTTTGATGGACCATTGGCAATATGTTTGGGACCCGGATATACCGACTACGTCCTGAGGGAAGTTCACGAAGGAACTTGTGAAAATCATTCTGGTGCCGAACCATTGGTTCACAAAGTTATTAGAGCAGGGTACTACTGGATCGATATGCAGAATGATACAAATGAGTTTGTTCAAAAGTGCGACAAATATCAAGGTATGCGCCAATGATCCACTGGCCCGGGGAGCATCTCCACTCGGTCATATTCCCAAGGCCATTCATGAAATGAGGAATGGACATTGTCGGCCCTTTCCCATCAGCCCCAGGTAAAGCCCTGTTTATTTTATCTATGACTAGCTATTTTTCTAAGTGGGTTTAAGCACAGACTTTCGAGAAAGTCATAGAAAAGGAAGTCATAGAATTCATTTGGACCACATTATATGCCGATTCGGGATGCCTGCCGAGATTGTGTGTGATAATGAAAAGCAATTCATCGGCAGCAAAGTAACTAAATTTCTCGAGGATCACAAGATCAAAAGAATGTATCGACACCATATCATCCCAGCGGGAACGGACAAGCCGAATAGACCAACAAAACTATTATTCAAATCTTAAGAAGCTATTGACTGACGCCAAAAGAAAGTGGAGAGAGATACTGCCCGAGGTTCTTTAAGCGTACCACACAACGTCGAAGTCTAGTACCGGGGCAACGCCGTTCTCTTTAGTCTATGGTGCCGAAGCTCTTATCCTAGTCGAAGTCGGGGAACCTAGCCTCAGGTTCTGATATGCAACAGAAGAATCAAATCACGAGGCCATGAATATGAGCCTAGAGTTGTTGGACGAAAGACGCAAAGCCGCCCTTCTTCGATTGGCTGCACAAAAATAGCTGATCGAAAGGTACTACAATCGAAGAGCCAATCTTCGACATTTTAACATCGGGGACTTAGTGCTAAGAATAGTCACCCTCAACACCTGAAATTCGAATGAAGGAAAACTGGGTCCAAACTGGGAGGGACCATATCAGGTCCTCGATATCATTGGAAAATGATCCTACAAGCTCGACACGATGAATGGCGAACAATTACCGAACAATTGGAATGTATTACTCCTAAAACGATACTACGGCTAAGGTAAGACCCTTCCATTTTTATTTATATTTTAAACTAACCATTGAAGGTGTTTAATTAGGAATGACGATGGATTATTCAACACGAAGTCTTTAAGTCTGAAAGCAAGCATTGCACTCTTTTTCCCTTAGACCGGTTTGTCCCAAATGGGTTTTCCAGCGAGGTTTTTAATGAGGCAACCATTGATCGTGCTAACTTAGAACAATTCAACAATATCCAAGGCTTCTTTACAATCGACCTCGAATACTGGGGGCATTGCCCTCGAATGTCAACTTCGTTGCAAGGAAATTACTTCCTGATAGTGGGATTTCGATAGGTAAATTTGTAAGGGCCAAACAATCAAATAAACTGTGCCCGTATAGGTTGCTCGAGCCGTGATACCAAACTTGTACGCATGTATAATCATTTATTAAGAGAAGTATTTTTCCTTGCCGATACCTCATGTCTTAGAAAAAAATTTCTATTTCACACTCGCGATATATTGTGTAAACATGCTTAAGGAACGATCATAACTGGAGTTTGAACAATTATTCCCATGCTCGGGGACTACCGTCCATAAATTAGACGAGATCGAAATATTAAAACTTCGAGATCATAAGACCTTAAAGGCAACCCTCGATTTTTATAGGCCACGACCACCCTACTCGGGGACTGACACTTCGGGCAAGCTCGTAACGAAATGGGAAAACAATCCCAAGGGGCAAGTCCCGAATTAAAAAGGTTATGGACAAATTGACACAGTTCGGAGACGTCCGAATTCCGCAAACAAGCCTTTGAATTTTTTCATAAACCGGTTAAAAAAGGCTACCTTCGGCAAAATCATAAAGGGCTTCGATAATATCAAGCCTTGAAAACTCTAATGAGTACAAAATTGTTTGAACTCTTGAACAATTCCTTATTTCATGCTAAGGCATTACAGATTTTACAAGTACAAAGGATGAAAAACTTTTCCAAGCCGGAAAAAGGGAGAAAGACATAAACATTTATTTTTTACAAAGGCCATATCGGCCTAGTACAAAAAGCCCAAGGGCCACTTTAGCTTTGGGTTCGAGAGACCATCCCCGATATAACAAAAACTTAAGGGTTACCTCACCTCGAGTTCGAGCAAGCACTCACTCGATCATAAAGGCTATGCTAGTTCGGTTTCGATCGAATTACTTAAACCCTGGATTTTAGAATGCAATTTCATAAGGCAGAAATGAAGTGAAATTTCACAAGACAAGACAGAAAGGAAAAAAAATCTGTATATATATCAAAAAGTTATTTACAAGGGCAACGTGGCCCAATCGGAATTCTATGCAAAAATCCAAAAATAAAGATCCTAAGTGCCTAATCTTCTCCAGTAGCAGCATCTTCACCCTCGGGGCCTTCTCTTTTCTCGGACCCGCTCGAGATCCCGAAATCATCATCATCGGGAGAGGCCAACACTTTGGCTTCAGCTTCAAGCTCTTTTGCATTTTCGATCTCGACAGTAAGATCGAATCCACGAGCGTGGATCTCCTCAAGAGTCTCCCTTCGAGACTGGCATTTGGCATACTCGGCAACCCTATGTGCTCGAACCTGAGAAACCTCGGCAACTTCCTTTGCTCGAGCTTGAGAGGCTTCAACGTTATATCGATAGATGACAACAATCGCCTCAGCATCGGCCTTGGCCGTCTCAGCCTCAGATTTGGCCACTGCAAGTTCCGTGACCAGCTTCTCTCGATCGGAGGTTGTTGAACCCAATCGAGTCTGGAACTCCTCGATTTTCTTGGCTCGCACCAAGTTCTTCTCTTTCATTATTTGGAGTTGGATTTCAGTTGAGGATAGCTGAGCTCGATCATCCTTTTTTTCTGAGGCAAGACGGTCCATGCTATGTTGCCCGCCTTCACCGCATCCACTTCCTCACGAAGTTGCCCAATTATATCGAGCTTTTGTTAGACCTGTAGGATCGAACTGTTAGCCACCACGCTCGAATCGGTGCCATTAACACCTAAAATTGTTTTTACCTGCTCGTCCAGGTCAGTTTGTTCTCTTTGATCCGCCTCTAGTTTAGCACGAAGGCCCTTTATTTCCTCTTCTCTTTGCTCGTTGAGAAGCTTGAGGGCGCCCTTTTCCTCAATAAGCCTTGTAACTTCGGCCTCATACCGACTCAGATCCCCTCGAGATCGGAAGAAAGCTTCGTGATGAAGCAGCGAGGCCTATGAAACAAAAAATAAAGAGTTATACGAGAAGAGAAAAACTCAAGTACAAAGATGGATATTGACAAAGGGAGTAAGGGCTTACCCGGTTCAGATCTTGTTGGGCCTCATTAAAAAGACAGGGCGCTCCTACCTCGTCCATCATATCTTGGTATTCCTCCGTGAACAAACTCCGAAGGTAACTAGCCACAACTACAGGGGCTGCAAAAACTTTTACATCCTTCGGGATCGTCATGATGATCGTTCGTTTTCACCCAGGATCAACACTAGGTGCCAGGAACTGGCTGGTCAATCTGAAACTCGAGGAAGTTTCTCCAAGATCTTCCTCGGTACCTCCAAGTTTCTTAGGACAGAAAAATAACCATGGAAAGGGTCCTCCCTTCCATGGGCTCCTTATATGTAAGGAGCCTTCACAGCCCGAGCCTCCCGAACCATTTCCTCAGAGAATGAAGGAAATAATAGGGAGTCTACGATCTCTATCGCCCCAAGTGGATCTTTTGGGGAATTCTCTTTGTCTCAAGGAATCTCGAGCCGTCACAACAACATCCACAACCTCCCCAGAGGCCTTCGCACCTGGAGGTGAGGCACCTTCGGGCTTAGCCGGCTCGGGGACTTCGGCCAAATCTTCTCCCGAGACCCCATCAGCTTGGGATAGAATGTTTCCAGCTCCTACCGACTTAGTGGCCTTATGAGCCTCTGTATTTAGCTGTACTCGGGCCACCACCTCGGAATCGTCTTGTCTTTCTTCTTATTCTTCCTCCTCCCTTAGAAGTTGGGCTGACTTCGTAGACACGGGGATGCCATTCTGCTTCGGCTTACGAGCCGCTCTCTTTTTAGGCTCTTTCCCCTCAGAGGTCGAGGTTCTTTTCCTCTTCCTTTCCTTTGCCGACTTCGGTATAGGGAGTTGGTCTTCTTCATCACCGGAAAAGGTCCTCATTGTTGCATCTTTTTCGAGACCTGCAAAAAAGGAAACTGAGTAAGTTCAGAAGGATGTTTTAATCAAATCATTAAAGACATGAATAAGGCTTACCATGATTCTTGTCTTCCCACCGGACCTTCAATAAATCGTGCCATGCATGTTCAACATGTGTTGATATCGAGACCAAGCTCCTAACCCAACTCTCGAGATGAGGAACCACACTCAGCATCTAGGCAGCAGCTACACCAAAAAAGAACATCGATAAGAGAAGACGATGAAGTGAAAATAACAAACAAAAATTAAAATCAGAGTCATACTTACTTTATATTCCATCTATCGGGAAATGTCATGCTCTCAGCCGGAATCAGGTCCGTGGTCTTTACTCGGATGAACCAGCTCATCAAACCCCGGTCTATGTCGTCGTCTATGCTTGAGATGAGAGTCTTGGTGGCCCAACGTTGGATTTTTATTAGCCCTCCTCCATAAAGTCGAGGGCTATACAACCTATTAGATGATCGAGGGAGAAATGAATCCCGTCGATTTTGCTCACAAAGAAACGGAGCAATATCACAATCCTCCAAAAGGAGGGGTGAATTTGGTCTAGGGTCACCTGATACTTCTTGCAGAAGTCTATGATGGTCATAACAAGGGGACCCAACGTGAAAGGGTAAGTGTAGACACTCAAGAACCCTTCCACGTGGGTCGTGATTGCCTCTTCAAGGGCCAGTATCATAACCTCTTTGTTTCCCCAGTTGCAGTCATTCTTCACTTGTTCAACGAAGCTTTTTGATATCGAGCATGTGTATCTTGATACCAGTTCACATCAACCAAGGACTGATGGATTCTTCTCGGCTTTGAAGTCGGAACTAATAACACACACCCCAGGAACAAACTCCTCAGGGCGTGGCTCCACAGTTGTTTTCTCGCTGGCCGGCCGAGATGAGGAGGCGGTTTCTTTTTGTGGATCACTTTTAGACGTCTTAGCCATTTATGAGGGCAAAGAAGAATGGAGATTATGATATTTAGTGTTTTAGAAGGAACAAACAATAGAACTCAAAGACCGAAGATAATAAGCTTGAAGAATGCAAAGAATTTTGAAGATTAGAGTAGAAGAGATTGAAAGTAAAGTTTGAAAGAATGGGAAATTGGCCTATTTATTGGTTTCATGGCGACGGTTCAAGGCTGGTAGTGGCCGACCATCGACTGACGCACGTTAAATGCCTGGGGAACTGTACCGATGGGATGTTTCGGTCACTTCTGTCGCTTACGTCACGGTGCTGACGTCACGACAAATCGGAGTGAGCTTCGAAGATTCAATTCGTTTTTGTCATTACATTTCAAAAAATGAGGGGACTATCTGTATACGGTCAAAATCGGGCTCACCCGATTTTGTTTGATTAATCGAGACCAGGATGGTAGATCGAGGATCGGTACCGTGTTATATCATACCGAGACATGAAGGTACGACACCAAGCTCAGGATTCAAAGTGCCAATCGAGATCGAGACCACCCAGGATCGAGGCCAAACGAAATAGATATCGAGCGAGACCGAAGAAAGCCTATTAACGAAAAGCCGCTCGGGCAAGGATCGTGGCGGAAATCTCGCCACGAATCAAATCAAGAACGGTTATTTAGCCAATCATAAGACTTTCTTCTGTATTTAGAATTGTGCCATAAGTAGAATTCTTCTACTATATAAAGGGGATTCTAATCATTTGTAATTATCTAATTATCGCATATCAAACCAATACAATACATTTTTCCTCTCTTGTTCTTCAGTTCAGTTCATTTTTCTTAGTCACACACTCAGCCGGTTCGAGGGCGATCTATCTCGAAGGCCAAGTTGCATTTTATACTGATTTGCTTTATTTTACAGTCAATTTCTAGCATTAATTATCATATTCATGAGTTTGTGTTAGGTGAAATCACATATCTTTAAAACCACTTATAAATTTAATTGTTAATCGAAGGGTAAACAAAAATATTGATTTCTTTCTTATACTGTGTGAATATATATGCAATAACACTTTCTCGTGTTTCATTTTTTACGACTTACAAATATTTGTTGTTTAATCCATTTTCTTTATTACCAATACTTCAATCATAGTCCAGTTATTGCATTTAGTTATCAATTAATACTCATTTAAAAAAATTATATGTATACTTTATATATAACATGATTGTGTAAATAATCTTACATGTAATTGTCTAGAACATAATATCTTTTTAAAGTAGTGTATAAGAATTATGGTTGAAGTTATAATATTCTTTGATAATGTAAGAATTTTACTTTTTTGGTAGATAAAAAAAATTTACGCTATCAGCATAGTTATTTAATATATGATAGAATATTAGTTATCATTTTTAAGCTAAGGGTTAAACCTCCCCATAAGCACTGTATGACGCATATTTTGAAACTGCATTCTAATAGATTGATCCCCAACGCACTATTTCTATTATAGTAGCGTGTTTGCATATATGCACTAGTAACAATTAGTAACCACCATAAATACTGAAGTGTTAGAACTTATGCATACTAAGCTAGACTATTCATAAAACATGTTATGTTATTAATATTATACTGTATCATCCGACTGTTCTAAGGTTGTGACGGTTGAGACCAGGCAATTTACAATCCAGGCGGTAAACCCTAGTTATGACAGCATAACCGGTGGTCCTCGAGAACCCGTACTAGTCAGGTAGGCGTGTTGAAGGGTTAATCGGAGAACCTTGGATTAGGATTTGCTTGACAGGACAGTAGCTTGACAGGGTTGGTGTCTCTGTAAGACGTTCCATGTAGCTTCGTCGAAGCGATCCTTAAAAAATTGCCTAGTAACAAGTAATAACCACCAGAAGTAGTAAGGGTAAGTATTTTTACATTCTTAAGCAGAAGTATCGGATTCAAATTATAAGAAAAAAGTCTCTTTTGGTGGAAGCATTTTACCCCAAAAACTTTTTGGGGTGTAAATCCAAATTAATCGAGTCCTAAAACAAACGAATACTAGACAGGAAAAAATAGACACTCGTAGTTTATAAGAAAAAGTCAGGAATACCTATGGGACTCAAAAATATTTTTTAGTATACTATTAAAAATTCTACTCACTAAATAATTACAATAATGTCACGACCCAGCCTAGGGCCGTGATGGATAACCGACACTAAGTGTCGATCATCACTAAACTTGCTGATAATCTACTAATCGTAAATATAAACGGATAAACTGAACAAAAATAAGCATAGTTGATAAGAACTGTACAATCTGGAAAGGTGACAAGGCTAACACAAGCTGACATATAAAAATACACTAACTGCACATCTGCATATCTATAGGCCTCTAGGAGTACTGAACTTAAAAAGTACTAGACAGAACAGGGCCCCG
The DNA here is from genome assembly GCA_005239495.1 of Nicotiana undulata. Classification (NCBI taxonomy): domain Eukaryota; kingdom Viridiplantae; phylum Streptophyta; class Magnoliopsida; order Solanales; family Solanaceae; genus Nicotiana; species Nicotiana undulata. Next base: position 7,756 of record ML264098.1, on the reverse strand, counting down.
TCATACCCAAACTAGCCAACTGTACACATACCAAAAGATAAGTAACTCTAAAAATAAACAGAGTGACTCCAATAGACCTACTGGTGTGGCTCAAACGCTGATCCTATTTGTACCTGCACGGAATGAAACGCAGTGCCCCCGAAGGGACGCGAGTACGATGTGTACAAAGTATGTAGGGTGGAAAGAATATGTAAAGCATATTAAAGTATGGCCATGAGATGGAAATCTGAATATAAACTGAAAGCTAAACGAGAGTCTGAACTAGCAAGTAATTGGGAATTGAACCGAATTTTAAGCTGAAACTGAACAACTATCTAAACTGGTACCTATCTGGTGTTATGGGCTATATCCCCCTCCTCCCAATCAGGTAACTGTAAAATTGAACTATCCTCATGTATAGTCATGCAATGCAAACTGTATCTATATATGCGTATATAACATGCTTGACTGGCGCTATGAGCTATATCCCCCGACAGGTAAATATATAATCAACATGCCTGGCTGGTGTTATCGGCTATCCCCCCAGCATATAATCAATAGGCCTCGTTGACGTTATAAGCTATCTCCCCCCAGTAGACCTTGATGGTTTTATGGGCTATATAAGCTCATCATAATCAATGTAAGTATGTATAACGCATAACACATGTGGCAACATCATATGGACTCAAGAGATCATGAACGAAACCATAAATGGAATCACAAAACGTAATTTGACGCTCGTCGTCCATAAGTTTGACGGAGATTCCTATCCCCATTTTAAGTAGAAACTGAGTATGTACATGAGCTACTAAGGTTAATTAACTCATTAGGTTACCACTATAATCAATTTAGAACCAAGGAACTCAAGATTTGTCCAACTCTTCGAATTTTCAAAAATTTCGGCAGAGTTTTCCCTAAAACTGGATGATCCCCAAAAATAACAGTAAGTACCACAATATACATGGGAATAGATACCCCTCCAAGATTATAACATCAAACTAAAGGGAACCCAGTTATCCATAATAGTGTCAAACGATCGACAAAACGGAATTGTGAATGTAATGTCGACTCATAGTGTCTAACTTGTGACATGAAAGTCTAAATATGATTTAGGAATAATCTAAGTATCAACACATGAAAATAAACTTATATAATCTTAAATGAATATATTTGGATCATATGGGGTCAGGTATATATAAAAATATCAAAGGAACAGAACAAACGTAAGTCTTGATGGCATAGGCTAAATTGGCGATTTGCCCTTTTGTTTTTGTTGTTTTGAAGTTCCAACCTAAACTATTTTCTTCCATAATTCATATATGGAATTTAATAATATACAGGTATACAATATGTGTTGATATTTCCCTTTAACAACCCCAAAAAGATCAAGATGAAAGGCTAGAACATAGCTAAACCAAATCATGCTGAAAACGAAAACAAAACTCTACATACCTCTTGTATTCTTGCTTCCAAACCTTGTTTCCATTGATCCATAACCTTACTTATGCTTGTATAGCTAAAATAAAGAGGTGAAAATATTCCTTAACCACGAAGATCTTTCCCAAACACGAGTTAAAAGGATAAAGGGAGATGGCAAAGTCTTACCTATGTCGTAAAGGTCGCGTTGATGTGTTTGCGACTTGATTTTGAGTTGCGGATGATAAAATTGCTTCAAGATCCTAAGGATGTATTAAGGATGTCTAGAGAGACTTTTTAAGTCTGATTTGGATCTAAATGAGCTTAAGGGACGAAGACTACACTATATATATCCAGATAACTCTCAACCGACCTTGTGTGTCCCAATGGGAGGTGCTTGCGTAGTCTTGCGAAAATGCGAATATCTCTCCAGTCCGATGTTGTATCGATGAACGATTTAATGTGTTGGAAACTAGACTCGTAGATATTCAATTTTTTGGGTGGATCACCCCGTAATTACTATTACGTTGAGATAAAAGCTCAATAACATTAGACTTAAATTTTAAGTAAAATTATGAAGGTAACTTGCAACAACTTTTGTCGACTTTTGTTTCCTAACTCGTTTGAATTTAAAACTTAACACATGACTATAATACAATTAAAATACCTCATAATATCACCTCCTTGTCATTTTAATCACCCTAGTATCACCCCAAAAATTCAGGTTATAACGTTCCCAACTTGCCATTTCGACGAAACTTATTTTCATTCATTTATTTAGCTTCTAAACCTTCCAAACCTCTTGGTACTAGAAGTTCATGATCTTGTATATTTTGTTAACTCCAAATTAACATGACTTTATGTAATTTCAAAGATTATCTAATTTCTGAGCATGCATCAATTGACTTACGATATACTTTTACCGTCACAACCCTAAACTCAAACCTGTCGTGATGGAGCCTATCGATGGTACTAGGCCAACCGACTTCCACAATACTTCAATAATTAACTTAAAGATATGCCAAAAAGACTTTTTGTATAACAAAATTCATAAAAGAAACAAGAGTTGAATTCAATATAGAAATGCGGAAAGAAAAGCCCTAAACATCAGGGTGTCACTGAGTCATGAGCATCTAATATAATTGGTACAACAATTATAAGACTAATATAGTCTGGAAATCCAAATACAACTAAAGGAAAGATAGAGAAGAATAAAGCAAGGTTGCGAATGCCGGGCAACTACCTCGCTATCTCCAATAATCAGCTACAAGGAATCAACACTCTCCGCGACCGACAACTCCTGGATGTGCACATGAGGTGGATGGAGTAACATGAGTACACCAACTCAGTAATCAACAGAAATAAATAAGGGCTAAGAAGTAGTGACGAGCTAAACGCAAATATAATTCATTTAACAAAAAATCAATAAAGTGTGGCATGCTTTACACACCGAGTTTAAATCAAATCAGCTTGTTTGAATCAAGTTCAAGTAGATTCAAATAATAATATCTTTAACAGTTCCCAAACAAGGACTTAAGGCAACTATGTCCATCAATAGTGAAATCATATACCGCCCATCGAGCAATCATCACTCAGTCCTAATAGTCACTCCAACCTAAAAGTCACTCATTCCTCAAATTCGCTCAGCACTCGACGCTCGACACTCGCACTCAATAGGTACTAGCACTCACTGGGAGTGTGTACAGCCTCCAGAGGGGCTCCTTCATCCCAAGCGCTATATCGATGCCAATCATGGCAGAATCAATGAAACATGCTGCGGCGTGCAGCCCGATCCCATAAATGTCCTCGCAAATCATGCCTTCAGCCTCACGCATTCATCAATCTCCCCAGTCTCTCGGGCTCTCAGAAATCAAGATAATCAGCCCAAACAGCTGTCATGACCCAATTTACCCTCCGAATGGTATCGTGACGGCACCTAGTCCTAGAGACTAGATAAGCCTAACTTTTGCAGATAAAACTTAATTAAAAACAAAATAAATAAAGAAATTAAGGACAAAATCTAAATAATCGTAACGATGCCGCTCGACATGTACAAAATATTTAACCCAAAGACCCGGAATGTCACAAACAATCACAATCTTCTATCACTATTGTGGCTCTAAACAAAACTGGAAAGTACATAGGAAAAATCTCTTTAAGATAGAATAAAAAGGGACTCGGAGGATTCTGTGGACGCAACAGAAATACCTTGCGATCTCCTAGAATTAGAAGCAACGACTAGCCATGAGGCTGATAGCTCATACCTGGATCTGCACACGAAAAACATGTGCAGAAAAGGGCATGAGTACACCACATTTGGTACCCAGTAAGTGCCAAGCCTAATCCAGGTCAAGTAGTGACGAGGTCAGGTGAAGGCTCTACTGAATTAAATAAAATCAATTTAAAACAGTACGAAAGATAAGTAATTTATACGGTAAACAGTTAAATCAAATATTTGAAAACTTAACAGTAAGGAGAGCCCTCGGCTCAGAACAAGGTAAACACAAGGTGGAAACTCCCAGGATATCGTCCCGTAGTTCCAGATGATTATGTAGTACATGGGGATCTCCCGGAATACGTTCGTAGTACCAAAATAAATATGCAGTGTTGGGGGATCTCCCCTAATACGTCCGTAGTCCCAATTTAAATATGAAGTACATAGGGATCTCTCGGAATACGTTCGTAGTCCCAAAATAAATATGCAGTGCTAAGGGATCTCCCAGAATACGCCTGTAGTACCAATTTAATTATGCGATGCAAGATAAATGACATGTATAAAATTAATTTATACAGTTCATCTAATCACAGGTAAGGGAAAACAGTAATATAGTTAAGCATGGTACACAAAGTATAAAGTAGACAATTAGACACGTAAGCATGTTTTCTTAATCTAAGCTAAACAATTTAACACATTAATGAAGATTAATAGGAGAAGGAAAAATTTATGATTTAAGAAGGAAAAGTGGGATTTTAGCAATAACGGCATGTGTACGTACTCGTCACCTCACGTATACGGCGCCCACATAACAAATATTATCAGAAAAACCTAAGGGAAAGTCCCCAACACAGGGTTAGGCACGCCACTTACCTCAACCGCTCCGCTCAACTCAAAATCACGTTCTTGCCACGAGTACCCGACTCCAAATGGGCCAAATCTATTCAATTCGATTGCACAATATAAATATAACTTCAAGTAGTTAATCTAACTAATTAATTCGAAGCTAATACACAAAATTAGGAAAATCACCCCAAAAGGTCCCTCGGACCCACGCCTCAGAATCAAGTAAAAGTTACCAATTTAGAACACCCATTCACTAACGAGGTCACTCGTCCAAAACTTATTCAATTCCGACACCAAAAACCCGACCAAAACCCAAAAACTTGATTGGGCAACTTTTCCCCCAAATTCCTTGATTAGATTGAAGAACTTACTATAGATTGATGAAATACAAATGAAATAGGGTTAGGAATCGTTACCTACTGATCTCCTCTTCAAAATCCTCACAAAATCGCATATTCCCGAGCTCGAAATCGATTTTAGAAGTTATGAACTCAAACCCTCGATTTTTCATATTTCTGACCAGCGATTTCTACTTCTGCGAGGGGTCCACCGCACCTGCGGTCCCGCTTTTGCGGCTGGGGTTCCGCATCTGCGAAATTTCATCAAACGACCAGATTCCGCACCTGCGGTTACAAAATGCGGTTCGCTTCTACGGTCCTTGGGCCGCATATGCGATCAACTTCCCTTATGCCTTAGACCGCATCTACGGTTGCAAAACTGCTTTTGCGGTGCCGCACCTGTGGTCCAACATCCGCAGGTGCGAAAATGACATGTTTAGCACACCATCAATTGCTTAAGTCCATTTTCCTTCCCGTTAAGCATCTAAAACACACCCGAGGCCCCCAAGACCTCAACTAAACCTACCAACCAATCCTATAACCTCATTCGAGCTTAGTCGAGCCTTCAAACCACATCACATAACACCAAACACAGGAATTAAACAGGAATTCAAGCCTAAGAACTTAACATTTTTCCAAAATCCACAAATGATGCCGAAACATGTCAAAACTAGTCTGAATGACCTAGAATTTGACACACAGGTCATAAATGACACTACGAACCTACAGCCACTCTCGGAATTCCATTCTGATCTCGATATCCAAATTTCACCTATCGGCCGAAATCGCCGAAAATCTAACTTTCGCCAATTCAAGCCTAAATCTACTACATACCTTGAAATCATATTCTGGACGCGCTGCTAACCCCGAAATCACTAAAGGAGCTAACGGAGTCTACAAAATTCCATTTCGGACCCGTCTTCACACAGTTCTGACTCAGGTCCGATTTCTAAGGCTTAAACTCTTAATTAGGGACTATGTGTCCCAAAAATCTACGAATTCCATAACTAATCACTCCGGAGAGTCCCAATTGCAGAAACAAACGTGGGGAAATCAATTATTAAGGGATCGGGGCTCTAACTCGCAAAATGACCGGCCGAGTCGTTACATTCTTCCCCTCTTAAAAAAATCGTTCATCCTCGAACGAGTATGAAGACATACCTGAATCTGTGAAAAGATGAGGGTACTGGCTGCACATATCCTGCTCGGTCTCCCAAGTCGCCTCCTTGACCAGCTGACCCCTCCATAAACCTTTATTGATGCAATATCCTTTTACCTGAGCTTTCTGACATGTCTATCCAAAATGGCTACTGGCTTCTCAACATAAGATAAATCCTTGTCCAATTGGACTGAGTTGAAATCCAATACATAAGCCGGATCACCATGATACTTCCGTAGCATAGAAATGTGGAACACCGGATGGACTCTTGCTAGGCTGGGAGGCAAGGTAACTCATAAGCAACCTCCCCAAGGCGCCGCAATATCTCAAAAGGACCAATGAACCTCATACATCTTACCCTTCTTCCCGAACCTCATGACGCCTTTCATAGGCGATACCCAAAGCAAAACCCGATCACCAATCATAAATGCCAAATCACAAACCTTCTGGTCCGCATAACTCTTCTACCTGGACTGGGCTGTGCGAAGTCTCTCTTGAATCACCTTGACCTTATCCAGGGCATCCTGGACCAAGTATGTACCCAATAATCGGGACTCGCCGGACTCAAACCATCCCACTGGGGACCGGCACCGCCTACCATACAAAGTCTCATACGGTGCCATCTAAATGTTGGACTGGTAGCTGTTATTATAAGAAAACTTCGCAAGTGGTAAGTATTGGTCCTATGAACCTCCAAACTCCATCACACAGGCACAGAGAATATCCTCAAGAATCTAAATCGTGTGCTCGGAATGTCCGTCCGTCTAAGGGTGAAAGGCTGCGCTCAAATCCACCCTAGTACCCAACTCCCGATGAATGGCTCTCCAGAACCGTGGCGTGAACTGCGTACCTCTGTCTGAAATGATGGATACTGGAATACTGTGAAGGTGGACAATGTCCCTGATATAAATCTCAACCAATCGCTCTGAGGAGTATGTAGTCAACACTGGAATGAAATGGGCCGAATTGGTCAACCGGTCCATGATCACCCAAATATCAACGAACTTTCTCAAAGTCTGAGGAAGTCGAACCATAAAGTCCATGGTGATACGCTTCCACTTCCACTCTAGGAGCTCAATCTGCTGAAGTAACCCTCTTGGTCTCAAATGTTCATACTTAACTTGCTAACAGTTGAGACACTTGGCCACAAATCGAACTATATCCTTTTTCATCCTTCTCCACCAATACTGTTGTCTCAGGTCCTGGTATGTCACGACCCAAACTAATGGGCCGCGATAGGCACCCGGTAACTTACTTAACCGAGTACCAACGTAACATATCTTTCTTATTACATCATCATATACTCGTGACATACGGGCCTAATAGGCCAACATAATCATTTATAAACTCTAAACAGAGGCCGACAAGGCCATACGACTATTCGTATACATGACATCTGTCTACAAGCCTCTAAGAGTACATAAGTAACATAAAGGTCAGGAATGAGCCCCGCCATACCAATCAATAAATGTCCTAATTATACTGACCAAATAAGCAACTCCGGAGCAAATGAAGCACACCAACATCTTTCGCTGAGCTGATAGCCTACTTGGAGGGCTCTCGACCTGTCTATTAGGACTTGCGGGCATGAAACACAGTGTCCCCAGGCAAAAGGGACGTTAGTACAAAATAATGTACCGAGTACGTTAAGCAGTATACAGAAATTTGAAACTGAACTGATAATCTGAACATATTCTTACCGGTTGATACTGACTCAATTATTTCAATATAATAAGTAACATAGTTGTCCGTCCCTATAAGGCTCGGTATATATATATATATATATATATATATATATATATA
>ML264097.1:594-14627 GCA_005239495.1 Nicotiana undulata | reverse complement strand
ATTCACTTTCACATTCCTTTAATATTTTCAGAAAATAATATTCTTTAAAAATTCATTTCTCGGGCTTGGGGCCTCGAAATTTGATTTCGGGCATACGCCCAAGTCCCATATTTTCCTACGGACCCTCCGGGACCGTCACATCACGGGTCCGGATCCGTTTACCAAAAATGTTGACCAAAGTCAACTTTATTCAATTATTCAATTCAAAAATCCCATTTTTATCAAATTTTCACATGGAAGTTTCCCGGCTACCTGCCCGGGCTGCGCACGCATATTGAGGTGAGATTAACGGAGGCTTTCGAGGCCTCGGAACACAAATTTAGCTAAAATTACTTAGGATGACCTTTTGGGTCATCACAGATCGATGATCTTGAGTTAAGTTCAAGATTTTTGACATCTAATCTTGAGTTTATATTGTTACCACGAATGATGATCTTGAATTCAACTTGCACGTCTAATTTGTTTGAACTCGTATCCTTGAATGTTGAGTTGTACTTCATTCTTGCGTTTAAATTTTGATGTTTGATCTTGATCTTGAACTTAATAACTTGAGTGCTTGAATGTTTAAAGCTCTCCCTTGCTAGTTGCTACATGTTATATATTCATGTGTCTCTTCTGATCATGAGGACTCCTATTTGTATTGGTGGAGAGATCAGTTGTAATGAGGACAAATTTTTTTGTTTGCTTTGAATGGTTGACTTAATTTATCGGTCGTTTAAATTGGAGTATTAACAAGGCTACACTTAATTGGCCAGAACATGTCATTTGTACATGTGACACATTTTCTTGATCATTTCATTTGACTTGGTATGCACAATGTGATATGTCTCTATTAGTTCATCCAATTGACTTCGCGCGCCACGTCATTTCACATGTGGCACAAATTTGGACCTCTAGGATAAGATGTCATTCGTACCTAGAGTTAATATAGTAGACTCATCATTTGTAGCCCAAGCTAATGAAATAGCCCAATGAATTTGAACTTTTTATTAAATTCATATTTATTGGATTTAAATAATTGATACAATTATATTATCCCACAATATTTACTTGAAAAATATATCTTGAATTTAATATAGTCTAAATTATTTTTATGGATTTAGCTTCAATAAAAGTTAAATATGTACACTTTTAGTTTTAAACAAATCTTGGTTTGACCTAAGAAGATAAATTATTTAGTATTGAAATGAAATGTATTTTAAAGAAAAGAATGTATATGTGTAATTCACATAATAAAACCTAACTGATGTGTGGAAAAAGGATTTTATCATACTTTTTCATGTTTCTTAAAAATTTGAAAAAATTCAATTCTTTTTTCAAACCAAAAACATTGGAGTTTCAATTTTTTGAAAAACAAGTTTTAATTTCAAAATACCCCTTTTCAACTTAACTTCAGATATTACAGTGAGCACGTGATTTTTGCCTATCGTATAATCCTACAAAAATCTCAGTAAATTAATTAATTTTATGGGTTTTTTTGAATTCTGATGCTATTTGTGAATTCATTTTACATTAAGTAGTCAGAATTCATCATTAAATCTATAAATAATTTAAAATAATTTGATTAAGCACATAACCTTGGCTACTATTTAAATAAATATAATTGTTTGATACAAAATAAATTAATATTCAAATTCTTAATTTAATTATTTCTTTCAACAAAATCGTGAAAAATTACCTTTTAAATGATTAGGATTAAATTGAAAGGTGTGAGCTTAATAGAATTAATAGCAAAATTAGCTTATAATCAATTGTTACACTTTAATATTAACTTAGTTAATTAAACTAGTTTAAAAATGAAGTAAACAGCGAACCTGGGCTAGAATTGCCCAGGCCCAAGATCATTTACCCAACGACCCGACCCGACCGGCCCAACCTCCCTCTCACTATAACCCTAAAGATAGGACCTAATCTCGATCAGATCCCAATCCCCAGCTGCGCCGTTTCCCCCTCCCGGTCTTCTTCCTGACCCTCTCAACATATAGACCTAAAAATCATATCAGGAGCTCCCTCGTTGTTCACTCTCTCTCAAAACATCACAGACCCCTCTTCTTCTCCATTTCTTTCTTCCCTTACCAAAATATGTCGGAAATACCTACACACACCTAGATATCGAGAAAGAGAAGGAAAATTTGGTAGGAAATTCGATCAGCGACTCCAAAAAAAGGACAACATCCAGCCCGTTGACTCTCTCTCTCGCGTACCTCGTTATGAAGTTGCGGGACAAAACGTCGGATTACGGTGAGTGAGCATCCACCGGTGACTGGCTGCTCGCCCGCCCTGCTTTTCATTTCTCTTCCCTTTCCTTCCACTGTCGTCTCGTCCAAATCTAAGAGATGTCGTTCAATGCTCTGTCCCGGGTTCCGGTTTGGAATTAGTCCGAATTTGATGCTGCTGTTTCTTCACTGGCTGAGCTCCTTCGCCCAGTTTCAGATCTGTATTTGGCTTTCCTTAGCTGATCATCCCTGAAATTAGGTATGTAAATTCTTGCCTAAGATATTTAGTTGGTTATGAATGGAAATTCAAATGATGTAAACATGTGTAATCTGTTACATTCTGTTTTGTTTTGAAATTGTTTGAAGTTCATCACATTACATTGTGTTTGATCCTTAAGTATAAGTATTATTCTGTGACAATTATTGACGAAATGTCTGTGAATCCTTTTAGATTAATGTGTTAATATAGTGAAATGTGAATATTGCTCAATGAAATTAGTGTTTGAATTGGAGATTGTCAAGTTATTTTTAAGCTTCAAAGATATTTGCACCAAGACATGGACTAAGCCAACAGATCTGGACCTTAACAGGAATGAAGATTGGCTGTTGTGATATCCTGTCAAAGCTTTTGCCTGTTTATTTGCTTACTGAATGGTCTAATTTGATCATATGTGTTGTTATTTGGTTAGTTTGAATTGAGTTAAATACTCAGTAGCATATGAGTTAATGTCTGCTATGCAACATCAATACTGATTATTGAGTAAGCCAATCTTTGCTCACTAGATAATGACCTCATATCCGTTTGGATATAATGAATTTAACCACCAATAGATTAAATATATGTATGAAGAAATCGGTTCAATGAAGTGAATGTGTAGTTCTGCTGCCACACAAGTAAGAGAAGAACAATGTGTACCTTTTGTGTTGTATTTTGTCGTTTTATCAGTATACTCATCTGGGTTCAAAGTTGTAGACTCCTCTCGCTCAATTGTTACTGATTCATTATGTGATGTCAAACTTGAAACTATGTTGTTTTAATTGATTTAGTAGTTTTTGGTGTTATAAGAACACAATTTTAGTAGTGGAACGTATAAATCAAGTGTTCATTGTTTTATATCTGACTTCCAAAATAAACTCCAATGCGGTAAAGGCCCAAAGAATTAGAATCAATTAATACCTTATACTTTTAAACAACTCTTTCCATAACTCATGGTCTCATAATAATCTCAAACTTAGTCTTAGAAGACCTTGAACAAACAAATACATGGTAGTCCAAAAATGCTCTTTAAACTAATACTCCAGTTAATTTAGGAAAAGATAGAGAATTTACGAAGATAATAATTTTTGCTTCAAATAAGCATTTAAATTATCACGCATGATTACACAATCTACACTCGGGTGTGAAAATCCATGCCCCCGACTCAGAACTTCAAACTGTAATAAAAATCACATGTTGTAATTGTGGGTGCATTTTACGTGACGCAATTACAATGTGTCCAAAAACAAACAACTGCACGCCATCGTGACTTGTTTCAAGATAAATCCATAAATATTAAAAGCGGCTAAAATTTAAAAGGCTAAATGCACAATAGCCTAAAATACGTAAATAATCAGATAATTTAGGCCAAATATTAATAGTTAAGCGACCGTGCTAGAACCACGGAACTCGGGAATGCCTAACACCTTCTCCCGGGTTAACATAATTCCTTACTCGGATTTTTGGTCGCATGCAACTTAAAACAGAGTCTAAATTTCCTCGGTTTGGGATTTCAATAAACGGTGCCCCGGAACATCGTCAAAAATCCGGGTGGCGACTCTGAAAATAATAAATAAATCCCAAATCCGAATAATATCACTTAAAGTAGAAAAACTCATTTATTACCCCTTCATTAATCTCGAGGTAGTGAAAAAGGAGGTGTGACAGCTCTGGCGACTATGCTGGGGATTGGGACCCTGAATCTCTGGTTCAGGGTTCAAGAATTTGAGCTTAGAATAAACTGTTATATTTTGATTTTCATTATCTGATTTTACGTGTTTAAACCTAATCTGCTAAATGCCGCTTTTTACCGCTTTGATATTATCTGAACTGCGTATAAAAATGTGTTGAAACCCTTCTTCTCTCTGAGTCTTCTAAATCATCTGGGAAGTATGCACTTCGTGTGACTTCTTTTCTGTTAGAGTCAGCCAAATTCTAGAACGAGGTACATACAAGTTGCAAAGCCGGTGAAGCTTCTGTATTCCCGGTACGCTGCCCCGACCTCGGCTCGAGCTGTCCGCTCGGGTAAGCCTTGTCTAGAACAAAACCCCAGGATACAAACTTAGAATTCCATAACCTCATGTTGGATCCCTAGTAAGTGCGTTATTTGCATCACATGCATTTGACTTAGGGGACTCAACACAGGGGTTGGGTCCGTCTAGGACAGATGAATCCCAAATAAAAGACCATCCTGATGCATCTTACGTGCTACTTGGCATTTGTTTGTTTCGGCATGCATGTTGACCGACTTCTAGAATTAAAAAAAGAAGAAGGGAAAATCAAAAAAAAAAAAGAAAAAAAAACAAGAGTGAGAGATAGGTATTCGAAATATGAAACTTTGTCTATATAAAAAGAGGAAAATAAATAAATGAATATTCTCAAAAGTCATGTTCCCTCGGTTCTGTCAAAACTGCCCGAACTACGCGGGTCTGAGCTGGTACTTTTGGCAATTCATTTTGAGAAGTGTTGACATGTTTTATAGAGGTAAACCAATACACATCAACACTTTAATAATAAATGAAAGGAACCGCACTAATCAAGACATAGACCAACAAAGTAAGACACATATATATAGCATCCAAATGGACTAGTTCACTTATGTGCATAATTGCTGCAGGGGTGGAACTAGTCTGCATAAGAGGGAAATAACAGAGTTTGGGAGAATATAGTTGAGACACTTTACAAGCACATGAAGCTTAAACCTTCTGTTCTTGATGAGTACTCTAAGTGTTTTCCGTCTGCTATAATACTAACAGTGGTTATGTTTCATATAATCAAGTCAAATGAGTGAAGAAATAAATTCTCTATTGTTTTGACATCTGAATGAATATGAAGAAAAAAAAAATGAAAAGTGATAATAACATCTACAATCGGTGCTTGCAGCATTTATAGAGTTTATAATTTTACTTAAATAAAAGTGATGGATGTATTAAAGTGATAGAATGAGCTAATCAACAAAAGGAAAGAGTTTTTCTTGTGATTTTGTCGGATAAAAGAATGACAATTCCGGAAAAGATAAAAGAGAGTAGAAGAATGTGATATGTGAAGACGATGGTAAGGTAAAAGCTAGCTTTTTCTCCTTTATTGTTTGCTATGAACTTTTGCGGAAGAGAAAAGACATGATGTATAGGGGTTAAGAAATTTTTAAGAAAGGTTAAATATTGTATTTCTTCCCACATTTTGCAGCATATTGTTATATTAGTTACGAATTTAATGGTTGTCTTTAGATGTGTGGTAGTGAAAATACAGAAAAGATGGTGCAACAACAACAATTCCTCCTCAACTGAATAAGAAGACAAGAAAGAAAGGGTGAAGAAGTTATACGAAACATCAGAGTAACTTGCAAAGGAGTTGCAGATGGTACCTTGGAACCACTGAGACAAATAACGTGCATGATTGAAACCATATGAAACGTCTCAAGGTGTCTTTTAGTACTTAAAACCACTGTTCATCTCTTAAGTTTTCATATATTACGTGAAGTTATTTTATTTTATCAATAGCTTTCGGTACTTCTCTTCCTTTCTCATATGCATTCCTGAACTCAGCGACATATATATTGGAGCAATTTTTGGATAAAACAGCAGTTGCTGAAAACTATTATCCTCAAACCTTTTCAAGCACTCAGTCTCCCTTTAATATACCAGCTTGCGCACTAAAGAGTTGTTGGGAGATGGAGCGTGAATTGTTTACATCATATAATGAAGTTTACAACAATTTTGATGCATATGTTTGCAAGAAAATCTTGTGAGGGAAATCTATGCCAATGGATTTGAGAATTCATTTGTTATCCAACATATAACTATTCTTCTCTGCAAAGTCTTGATGTTAACCAACAAGCACAATTTCGAACTAAAAAGACAATTTTTGTGTTGAATTTATACTATATATGTTTCTTTAGAGAAAGAAGGGAGAAAAGAGAAATAATGGTCTGAACCAATCTCGAAACAGGAACATAGAGCCTCTCACCATATTGTATGTTTGTTTGGTTAGAAGAGGATTTTTTTTCTCATCAGTGTATCGAGTGTGTTGCGTAATAGTTTGTTGCACTTGGCATTCAATTCCCAAGTGCTGGGAAAATACTACGCATAAGATTTTTGTACAATTCGTTAACTAATATTTATCTTCTCTCAAGTTTTTTGGTCTCTGAGACTTAAAAGGAAACACAATAACTTAAAAAATTACCAGATTAGCAACTACACGCTACCCTTTTATTTTACGGAAGAGTTTCACTGTAAGTCTACAATCGATTTAACACATCTTATTCCAGTTGCCAATAAAATAAATAATTAGATCTATATTAACAAACATAACATCTATCCTATGATAAGTTCTTCTCTGTAAAATGAGCATTACTTCACCTCCCAAATTAAAAGAAGTGTTCTTCGAAAACATGAAATCTAAACTAGCGAATGCTTTATTTGTTTTGATTTGATCTTCTGTTTGATTTTTTCATATGTTTTTTAATGTTACATCTGGCATTATCTTGCAAAAATGTAAGGTAAGACTGCATACAAAACACCCTTGCGATCCGTCCCTTTTCTGGTGCATAGCGGGAGCTTAGTGCACCGGGTTGTCCTTTTTTGGCATTATATAATATTTGTAAGTTTTGGCAATATAAAAGTTTAAATTCTTTTGAATCAAATAAATATGAAATGAAGATATTTCACTGTGCGAAGCGCGGGCCAATTAACTAGTTATAAAGAAAACTCGGAATAATTGAAATATTTTCTTTGTAGTAGTCTTTTTTTTAAAGAATAAAACAAATCCAATCAAAATCCAAAAAGAAGAGAAAAAAAAACATTTTTTCTAACCTTTTTATAAGTCACAAATGCAAAAAAAAAGGATAATTAAAAGTCCAAAAATTATTTTCTTTCTTCTTTTTAAAGCCTTTCTTTCAAAAAATTCAAAAAAAAAATACAAAAACAAATGATTGAAAAAAGAGATAGTTTATTTACTCTATTCTCAATCTTCCCGAACTACGCAAGATCTGATTCATGCGGCGTCATGATACGTAGGCAATCCACGTAGGATTCGATCATAGCCATAAATAAATTGAGTGAAAAATAAAGAAAAGAGTGAAAAGAAAGTGAAAATAGAGCGGGAAAAAAAAGTGACAAAATAATTGAGAAAAACGAAGAGCGAAAATAACGAAAAGAAAAAGAAAAGAAATTGAGATATGGAAAATTCAAAAAAGAGGGAGGGATAAAATTTGAAAGGGACATTTAAAGGCCGGGATGAAACATGCAACCGTTCAAACACATGGTAGAAGCATTTAACTGTTAGGTGCATTGCATCCCAATATGCGATTTCCTATATGCTAAATGTCTCAAAACTAACAAGGTTGTTTGGTGTGCAAATTAGCCAGGTTCTGGTGGTTGGTTTTGTTGGTAGTCCGGTTTCTCATCCTTCACAAGGTCCAAAGGTAGAGATGGCCTCCGTCGGTAATCTGCCAATCATCGATCCTGAGGATAACCCGTCATCGGCTATTCCACAGCCGGAATCAGCAGCTGCTGAAGAAAATAGAATGTTGCGTCGCCGCATGTTGGAAATGTGGGACACCTGGTCTAACGGTAGGGAACCGCCAAGTGTAATCCATGGTTTTTCTTGAGTTGATTCCCGGTTCATATGGGCTTTCCAACATCTTTGTGCCCAACCCACTCATCCCATGTGGGCACCCTCTAATGCCGTCAAGAGAACCGCCAACAATGTTCGTTGTACCACCAATATCCACTACGGAACATCCAAAAGTGCCCAGGACAAAATCATACCCTCATCACCCGTGATATGAGTCTCCCAGGGGTCAACAAAGAATAATGAGAAACCCCGAGCAGGAAGAAATGGCTCGGAGGATGAGAAGCATAGAGCAAAGCTTAAAAAACATTCAGGGTTTGAGTGGTCAGAAGAGTCTCTCCTACTCCAATTTATGCATGTTTCCACATGTTCACCTGCCGGTTGGTTTCAAGATGCCAAAGTTTGGAAAATATGACAGGCACGGAGACCCGATAGCTCACTTAAAACGATATCGTAACCAGCTGAGGGATGCTGGTGGAAAAGATGAGTTACTAATGGCCTATTTCAGAGAAAGCCTCACCGGAATCGCTGTTGAATGGTATGTGAGTCAAGAAATTACTCATTGACATGTGTGGGACGATATGGCTCGAGACTTTGTCCGCCAGTTCCAATATAATGTGGACATTGCTCCCGACAGGAATTCTTTGTCCAATTTAAAGAAGAAAACCATGGAAAGCTTTCGTGAATATGCTGTCAAATGGCGTGAGCAAGCTGCCAGGGTAAAGTCTCCAATAGACGAAGCAGAAATGGTTACGGTCTTCCTACACGCCCAAGAGGCAGACTACTTCCAGAACATGATGTCTGCTATGGGTAGACCATTTGCTGAAGCTATCAAAATTGGGGAGATGGTCGAAAGTGGTTTAGAAACGGGCCGAATTTGGAGTCAAGCTACTTTTAAGGCTACATCAGAAGCCGTTCAGAATGGGTCAGGTGGTTTGTTGAACAGAAACGAGATAGAAGAGGGAGCCATGATGACTTCGAGCTCGAAGGGGGCCCACATGGAATTCAACCAATCATATATGCTTCCTAAAGTCCCACAACACTGTGATCCCTATCAAGATGATGCTGCTTATGCCGTGGCACCGCCTCCATATGCGGTGATGAACGTGCAATCTTACACGGGGCCACAAAATTATACCCAAAACTGAGCTCCACTTCCCATAAATGCCCATCCTTACCAAGCTCCATATAATCCTCAATCAAATGTTTCCCAATACAATCCTCACCCAAGAGAGCCTTTCCAAAAGAATCAGTTCACCCCTATTGGTGAATCATACTCTAGCTTGTTCCAAAAGTTGGTCAGGACAGGTATGCTACAACTAGTGGCCCCGAACCGGCCGAACCCGAGTCCCCCTCGCACCGAGCTAATGCTAGATGTGAATACCACTCTGGAGCAGCGGGGAATAACATTGAAAATTGTTGGACTTTAAAAATAGCAGTGGAAGACCTCATCGAGGTCCAGGAAATAGTGCTTGGGGATAAAGAAGACCCAAATACGATGAATANTCGCACCGGGCTGATGCTAGATGTGAATACCACTCTGGAGCAGTGGGGCATAACACTGAAAATTGTTGGACTTTAAAAAGAGCAGTGGAAGACCTCATCGAGGTCCAGGCAATAGTGCTTGGGGATGAAGAAGACCCAAATACGATGAATAACCCCATGTATGCTCACACTGGGCCAGTAGTCGGAATGATTTGTAAATATGAGAAATTTGATCCGGCACTGAAGGCCATTGCAGCCATTGCCGAGACAGAAGAAAAACCAGAAAACGGTTGCCAAGCCTGAAAGTTTCCCCATCAGATGGGAGTCTCGGTAGCCAGTCTTGCTATCCTTTCTGCGTCCGGATTATCTCAGGGTGTGATCCGGATGTTTTAATTTATTGTCTTACTTTCCAATGTAAACCCTTCTATCTTTAAAAAAAAATCAATCAAAAATCAAATGAATTTAATATTTCATTTTCCAAGAATGACTCTTTTCTTAATCTTGTCTTTTTTTTATGCTACTTTCAGTTCTGTTTAAATGCAGATTTCAATAACATGACATGCCTGCGAACTTCATGCCCGGATCTTAAAACACTGTCAGACTCCGAAATAATGAATCAAGAGTCAGAATGCAAATGAAGTTAGATAAACGAAATAAAACAATCAGGATAACCAAAGGAAAATTGGTTTATATTAGAAGGGTCCATACATTACTACAAGAGTACTGCCAAAAGAGTGCGTTTGTGCTTGGGGTACATCGAAGAAATTGTCCCCGAAACAACTCTGAACGCAGGTGCAGTCAAAAGATCTTAAAACGCCGTCAGGGTTCGAAATAATAAATCAAGGATCAGAAATGCAAATGAAGTTTGGTCAAGGAAATAAAACAATGAATCGGAATAGCCAAAGGAAAATTGGTTCAGATTGGAAAGGTCTATGCATTGCGACAAGAGTACTGCCAAAAGAGTGCGTTGTACTTGGGGCTCGAAGGAAATGTCCCAGAAACAACTGTCAACGCAGGTGCAGTCAAAAGGTACTATGTTTGATCCTCCATATAATATTAAATGTTCTCCGGTTGAGATGACGAAGGCTTTCATTCTCGCTACCCAAACACTATTACCCCTTTTGCTAACCCTTTGAGCCGGTTACCTTCCTTTGATTACTCTCTTTGGAACGTGAAAGTGTTGTTGAAAAAAAGAAAAAAAAAGAATAAAATGAAAAGAAAAGAAAAAGAGAACAAGGAAAGCAAAAGAAAGAGAAAAAAAAAAAGAGCAAAAAAAACAAAACAAAAACAAAAATGTTTTCCTGAACTACGCCTGACTTGATTCCGAAAGGATACGTAGGCAACCTCTCCCTGGGGTTCAGTCACACCAAAATAAAAATCCAAATTCCCCCAAAATGAAACTGGGGCAGAAGTTATAATGGTTCGGCGACGACATCACCTGAAAGGTTCCAAAGTTGTAATTCAGTCCAAATTCTTTTTACCCCAAATCTTGTTCAAGTCCTTTCGATCAATCGGCAAAGATGTCCAAAATTGGAGGATACAATTGTTTGGCTCTAATACAAGCAAATGAGAGAAATTGAAATGAGAGAGTCTTATCGGTGAAAACCCACACAGGCACCGTGAGGCGACGATAAGAAGAGAAATGAAAATGAGAGAGTCTCATCGGTGAAAACCCACACGAGCACCGTGAGGCGACGGTAAGAAGAGAAATGAGAGAGGTTAGTCGGTGAAAACCCGCAAAGGGAACTACTGATCGAAAAGAGGATAATTGGTCACTGACATGGAAACAGTCTGGGGCAAGGTTTCTCAATCTCGAAGTAATAGTTGTGATGAATTTCTGAGAGTCGGACGATTTACACGGGTCAGGCATCCAGTCCAAAAGGCATGTCATGTTCATTGAAGTCCGCATGCACTCCAGATGAGTCCTTCTTTCCTTTCCCCAAAAGGGACACCTATTGTTTAAATTCATTGTCCATTATGTCATTTATTTTTCTTTTGAATCCCTTTCGGTCTAACTTTGTTCCTGAACTAAGGCAAAGAAAGGATGGCAAGACTGATTTACAGGGCTCTCATTTGACACGGGCTAATATGCAAAAGGCACCCAACCTCGGTCAGGGGCATCAAGTCGACCTCGACTGGCCATGGCGGCCGATGCTTCAAACTAAAACCCTCGAATGGAGAAAATCAAATTGAAGTGCCTATGAAGACGAACGAAGTTGAAAGGTTGAGTCCCACGTGGCTAACCACCTCGGCAAAGTTTGAAAAGCCAAAATACTTCAAATGCTCTGAAATCAAGTTGCAAGAAAAGCTAAAAATGAAAGGCCGATAAAGGCGAAGTAAAGTTGGAAAGGTTAAGTCCCATGTGACTAACCATCTCGGCAAGGTTTGAAAAGCCGAAATATTTCAAATGCCTTAAAGTTAAAGATTGGAAGAAAAGTCAGAAATGAAAGGACAATAAAGGCGAAATAAAATTGGAAAGGTTAAGTCCCACGCGATTAACCGTTGCAGCAGAATTTGAGAGGGCCAAAATTTCCCCGATACTCTGGAAATCCAAAAGAAAAAGCAAGTGAAAGGCCTACAAAGGCAAAGTAAAGCCAAATGTTGGGTCCCACGTGACCGATCGCCATGGTAAAATCTGGAAAGCCAGGGTCCCCGGGTTAGAAATGAAACCCAATCCCCATCAAGCAAGAAAGTGGTTGAGATCTTCGTCAAAGGGGCCGAGATCAAGCAGTTAAAATAATCAAGGCCGCAAAACCAACCACCGTTTCAAACTAACAAATTGTTCTTTGTTTGAAAATATGAAACAGGTGCAACTCGAAAGCAACCTTGTAAGAAGCAGGTGCAACCAAAAGAAATTGTGCAAAGGCTAGAAGGAGCTCTGCAGCACCGACTCCAAAAAGGAAGTTTTCTCCAAAATTCTTTCCCGCATTCACTCAAAATAAAATGAAAAGAAAAGAAGAAAACGATGTTGAAAACAATTCAAACCTAAAGTAGTATAGGCCTCCAATCCCTACCTACACCTTTTCCAACATAGGATATTCCATTTCTTAGTTGATGCCAATATAGGGTCTCCATTCCTTAGTTGATGCCAACATAGGGTCTCCATTCCCTAGTTGATGCCAGCATAACCTGATGCCGACATAACTCGATGCCAACCTAGGATATCTCAGTCCTCAGTTGATGCCAACATAGGGTCCCACTCCCTAGTTGATGCCGGCATAACCCGATGATTCCTCCAACATAGGGTCTCACTCTCTAGCAGACACCAGCATAACCTGGTGATCTTTTCCTCACAACACCATAACCTGTTGATCTTCTCTAGATATCGGCATAACCCGGTAATCTCTTTCTTGGCAACATCAACCTGTTGACCTTTCCAGACACCAGCATAACCTGGTGATCTTTTTCTGACAACAGCATAACCTGTTGATCCTCTCCAGATATCGGCATAACCCGGTAATCTCTTTTCCCGACAACAACATAACCTGTTGACCTTTTCAGACACCACCATAACCTGGTGATCTTTTCTTGACAACAGCATAACCCTGTTGATCATTTCCAGACACTGGCATAACCTAGTGATCTCCTTTTTCCCAGGCAACAACATAACCTGTTGACCTTTCTAGACACCGGCATAACCTGGTGATCTTTTCTGACAACAGCATAACCTGTTGATCATCTTCTGATACTGGCACAACCCAGTAGTCTCTTTGCCCTCAGGCAACTGCATAACCTGTTGACCTTTCCAGACACCGGCATAACCTAGTGATCTTTCTGACAACAGCATAACCTGTTGATCATCTCCCGATACTGGCATAACCCAGTAATCTCTTTTCCTCAGGCAACAACATAACCTATTGACCTCCCAGACACCGGCTGTAACGACCCGGTCTGTCGTTATGTAAAAACCTGCATTATAACTGTTGATAGTAGCTTATTATATGTTGGTTATTCTATTATTAATGTGTTAGAGTTGATAGGCTTGAAATCGAAATGGTTAAATGAGAATTTAGTCACTTAGTCCTTAAGAACAGCCTTAAAATGGGAAAAGTTCAACTAAGAGTTGACTTATTGGTAAACGACCTCGGAATGAGGATTTTATGGCTCGGATAGCTTCGTTAGGTGATTTGGGACTTAGGAGTGTGTTCAGAATAATTTTGTGATGTCCGGTGTAGAATTAGGCTTGAATTGGCGAAAATTGGTTTTTGGCGATTCCGGACGGCAGTGGAAAACAAGCTATCGGGGTCGGAATGGAATTCTGACAGTTGGAACAAGTTCGTAATGTCATTTTGTACTTGTCTGCAAAATTTCAGGTCAAACGGAGTTGATTTGGATAGTTTCGACATCATTGGTGAATTCTAGAAATTTCAAAGTTCTTAGGCTTGAATCCGATGTAATTTTGGTGTTTTGATGTTAGTTTTGATGTTTTTAGAGTGCAAATAAGTTTGAATGATGTTATGGGATATGTTGGTAAGTTTGGTTGGGGTCCCGAGGGGCTCGGGATT
>ML264096.1:643-15696 GCA_005239495.1 Nicotiana undulata | reverse complement strand
GGGGGGGGGGGGTAGGTCGTTAGGTTTAATTTAGGAAGGTTTGATCTAGACCGTTGATCAAAATTGATCAACAGTCGAGATTGAGTTCTGGGTTGGGCCGATTAGAATAGTGTATTGGGCTTAGGGGTCTGGGCTGATTTAATTGGGTTGGGACCCGGTTTAATTTAGGCTAGAATTTAAATAAAGATGGCTAATTGTTAAATACCCAACTAAATGAACTAAAATAATTTAGAAAATAGCTGGTAATTGTAAAAAATGAAATTGATGCTTAGTGAATTAAATTAAAAATTAATTAGTATTAAAAAATACAAATGACTAATTATTGGATAAAAATAGTATAAAACATATGATTACGCTATAATTGCAAAGTTATTGCGATTATAGCCAAAGAGTGCCAATTTGGCTAATTGTGAAATAAATTAGTCTTAATAGGACCAGAATAATACATTAAATCAAAAAATGCTTTTGAAATCATTTGTAATGCAATTTTGTAATTAATTATTAGAAATAAAATACTGGATAAATTAAAATAAATTAATAAAAATATGGGAAAATTATAGAAAAATACCAATGGCTATGAAAGCCTTATTTTGAAGGTATATAAGCAAATTAAAAATAGTTTGAGGAAACATTGGGCATCAACAGATGCCCCTCTTTACCCGGGAAAGATGAAAGAGGTGTCGGGTAAGGATATGATGGCCAATTTGTCCGAGCGAAATGATTTGGAGAGATTTAGGCTACACCCTGGCTTCTGAGTTGCCTACATATCCCCGGTTTTACAGGAATCAGGATGTATGTAGTTCAGGACCCATCAGCGAAGTATACTGATGGAGTTTTTACAAGAACGGACGCAACATATAGGGCTGGATGAGTGAATAGTTTGCGGGAGTGGTTAGGAGAACTGGAGCGGGACCGCTCCTGCTGGGATAGCCATCGCTTGCCGGGTTACCTACAAATAAACAATACAAGCGTATATTATGCGTAAATTTAAACATGATGCAAGTTCCCGTCGGACTATGAATGTTGTCTTTGGACGGTTAAGGATGACGTCCTCGGACCATGATGTTCTGGGCCATGAGTTGTTGGATGGAGGATTCGCAGGCCATGAAATGATATTCTCGGGCCTTGAAGATGACGCCTTTGAATAATGATATGCAAAGTTGATGGACATTCTCAGGCCATGACATGATGTTCTCGAACCATGAAAATGGTGCCTCCGAACGATGACGCCTTTGGACAGGTTGGCGATATTTCAGCCCATGAAATGCAGTAATATGATGCTTGACAAGACAAAGCTTAGTCTTGAGAATTGAAGGACATAGCTTATCCCGAAAGAAAATCGAAGTAAATAGTGCTTGAGAGACAACGGTTAGTCTCGATGAAAAAGTAAATTGGAGGTAGAGCTTAGCCTCATGTAGGCAGGAAGGCAAAAAGGTAGCCTTATGCAAGTGGAAGGCATAAAGGTAGCCTTATGCAAATGGAGGTAGAGCTTAACCTCATGCAGAATGGGGACAAAGCTTAGTCACATGCAAGATGAAGGTAGAGCTTAGCCTTATGCAAAGGGAAGGCAGGAAGTTAGCCTTATGCAAATGGAAGGCAGAAAGGTAGCCTTATGTAGAGGAAGGCAGAAAGGTAGCCTTATGCAAATGGAGGTAGAGGTTAACCTCATGCAAAGGGAAGGCAGAAAGGTAGCCTTATGTAGAGGAAGGCAGAAAGGTAGCCTTATGCAAATGGAGGTAGAGCTTAACCTGATACAGATGGAGACAAAGCTTAGTCTCATGCAAACGGAAGGAAGAAAGGTAGCCTTATGCAAGTGGAAGGCAGAAAGTTAGCCTTATGCAAATGGAGGTAGAGGTTAACCTCATGCAAAGGGAAGGCAGAAAGGTAGGCTTATGCAAGCGGAAGGCAGAAAGTTAGCCTTATGCAAAGATTAAATAAATGATAGTAGAGTTTCTTAGCTAATAGTAGATTGCGATATTGTGATCGTTGTGAGCATTGTGATTATGGAGAATTTTTTTGTTTGATATGATAGCAAATGTCGGCAGGTGTGGCAGCTTTAAGAATCGTATCTTTGAACAATGTTTGTCCTTTGGGTGGACAATAAATTTTGGCCTTTGCCATCTTTGTGCCTACATCCAAAGAAAAATCGTAAGTTCTGTAAATGGGGAAGGTTGGTTCGTATCCCCGCTGGCTTTGGCTTGACTTGTACTGCTTGATCTGATGACCCTGTTCATATCATCGGGGTAGTGTTTGCTAAACAAAGTTGTTTTCAAGAGTTAAGTATGCGTGATTTTGTAAAGACATAGTATGAACATATATATTAAAATAGTTTAGATGAACCGACGATTGTGACACGGTTCAAGACATTGCAACCTCTTCTGCTACGGAATTTTGAGGATCCTCCTCAAAATTCGGCCCCAGTTTGATGGGTTGACGCTTCTGATTGTTGCACATGCGGCGATCGGCTGAACTATCTTCGAAATTTTGAGGGTCCTCCTCAAAATTCTGCCCGAGTTTCCAATTGCGGGGGAAAATAATTTTTTTATTGAATTGTGACCGAACCCATAGGTCTGCCTACGTATCCCCTCTTAAACGGGAATCAGGTCAGCGGAGTTCAATTTACAGTATTACACATAATAACGTTTGACAACATCTGAATTGATTGGCTTCGGCCGGGCTTCTCCGTCCATTTCTGCAAGTATAAGAGCTCCTCCTGTCAATACTCTGTGGACCATATACGGACCTTGCCAGTTGGGAGAGAATTTCCCTTTGGCTTCATCTTGATGTGGAAAGATCTTCTTTAACACCAGCTGCCCTGGTGTGAACTGTCTTGGTTTGACTCTTTTGTTGAAAGCTCGGGTTATTCTATTATGATAAAGGTGCCCATGACATACTTTGTTCATTCTTTTTCCGTCTATGAGGGCTAGTTGCTCATAACAACTCTTTACCCACTCTGCATTGCCAAGCTCAGCTTCTTGTATGATCCTTAAGGATGGAATCTCAACTTCGGCAGGAATGACAGCTTCTGTACCATAAACTAGCATGTACGGGGTTGTGCCGGTTGATGTGCGGACTGTGATGTGATATCCCGGTAAAGAAAGAAATAACTTCGCATGCCACAGATTGTGCTTTTCTATCATCTTCCTCAATATCTTCTTGATGTTCTTGTTGGCGGCTTCTACAACTCCATTCATTTGAGGTCTGTAGGCTGTGGAATTCTTGTGTTTGATCTTGAAGGTTTCGCACATAGATTTCATCAGGTCACTGTTGAGATTGGAACCGTTGTCGATGATGATTGACTCTGGAACTCCGAATCAAAAAACAATACGGTCGCGGACAAAGTCTTCCACGACTTTCTTAGTCACTGCTTTGTAGGATGCTGCTTCGACCCATTTAGTGAAATAATCAATTGCCACTAAGATGAACATGTGTCCGTTGGAGGCGGTAGGCTCGATTGGTCCAATGACTTCCATGCCTCAGGCGGCGAAGGGCCAGGGTGAGCTTGTTGCATTGAGCTCATTTGGAGGTACCTTTATCATATCTACATGTACCTGACATCGGTAGCATTTCCGGACGTACTTGATGCAGTCCGTTTCCATGGTCATCCAGAAATAACGGGCCCTGAGCATCTTCTTTGCTAAGACAAAACCATTCATATGCGAGTCGCAGGTCCCATCATGAATATCCTCAAGTAATTTGGAGGCTTCCTTTGCATCGACACATCTCAATAATCCCAAGTCGGGAGTCCTTCTGTACATGATTCCTCCGCTATGAAACAAGTTGTTGGATAATCTCCGGAGCTTGCGTTTCTGAGTGTGATTTGCAAGTTCTGGTTATTCTCCCTTTGATAGATATTCCTTGATGTCATGGAACCATGGTTTTCCGTCTGCTTCTTCTTCGACATGGGCACAGTAGGCCGGCTGGCTATGGATCTTCACTGGAATAGGGTCAATGAAGTTCTTATCTGGATTTTGTATCATGGATGATAGAGTGGTCAATGCATCAACGAACTCGTTCTGAATTCTAGGGACGTGCCAAAATTCCGTCTTCGTGAACCTCTTTCTTAATTCCTGCATGTGGTGCAGATATGACAGTATCTTGGAATTCTTGGTAGCCCATTCTCCTTGTACTTGGTGTATTAGTAGATCTGAGTCACCAATCACTAACAGCTCCCGAACATTCATATCAATGGCCATGTTGAGCCTTAAGATGCAGGCTTCATATTTTGCCATATTGTTGGCGCAAGGGAATCTGAGTTTGGCAAAAACCGGATAATGTTGACCAGTTTATGATATCAGGACAACTACAATGCCGACTCCTTTGAAATTCGCTGCTCCATCGAAGAACATTCTCCAACCGTCATAGGATTCTGCAATGTCTTCTCCTACGAATGATACTTCTTCATGGGGAAAATACATTTTCAGGGGTTCGTATTCTATGTCCACAGGGTTCTCAGCAAGATGGTCAGCCGATGCGTGTCCTATGACTGCCTTCTGAGTCACATAGATAATGTCGAACTCACTCAGCAGGATTTTCCACTTGGCCAGCTTTCCAGTAGGCATGGGCTTCTGAAAGATGTATTTCAAGGGATCCATCCTTGAGATGAGATATGTGGTGTAGGCACAGAAGTAATGTCTCAGCTTCTGGGCTACCCAAGTTAGAGCACAACGGGTACGTTCCAGTAGAGAATACCGTGCCTCGTACGGAGTGAACTTCTTGCACAAATAATAAATGTCCTGTTCTTTTCTCTATGTTTCGTCGTGATGTCTCAGAACACAGCTGAAAGTTCCATCTAACACTGCAAGGTAGAGTAGCAAAGGTCTACCTGGCTCAGGTGGTACCAAGACTGGCGGTGTTGACAAGTACTCCTTAATTCTGTCGAAGGCCCTTTGACAATCATCGGTCCATTTGGTCGCGGCATCCTTCTTGAGCATCTTGAAGATCGGCTCACATATAACTGTAGACTGTGCTATGAACTGGCTGATGTAGTTAAGGCATCCCAGGAAACTCATCACATATTTCTTGTTCCTTGGAGGTGGTAACTCTTGGATGGCTTTGACCTTTGACGGATCCAATTCTATCCCTCAGCGGCTGACAATGAACCCGAGCAATTTCCCAGCAGGAACCCCGAATGCACACTTTGCGGGGTTTAGTTTCATATTGTATTTCCGCAACCTATTGAAGAACTTCCTAAGAACTTCTATGTGGCCGGTAGCTTTATTGGACTTGATAATAACATCGTCCACATATACCTCAATCTCCTCGTGTATCATATCGTGGAAGATAGTGGTCATAGATCTCATGTAGGTAGCTCCGGCGTTCTTTAGGCCGAACGACATCATCTTGTAGCAGTAAACTCCCCACGGTGTAATGAAAGCCGTTTTCTCAGCATCTTCCTCATCCATCCAAATCCGATGGTAACCGGCGAAGCAATCGGGTAATGGCTGAAGCTCATGCTTAGCGCAACTGTCAATCAGGATGTGTATGTTTGGCAAAGGGAAATCATCTTTCGAACTGGCTTGGTTGAGATCCCAGTAGTCGACACAGACTCTGACCTTCCCATATTTCTTCGGCACTGGCAGGATGTTAGCTAACCATGTCGGATACTCCACTACCCTGAGAACCTTGGTGTTGATTTGCTTGGTGACTTCTTCCTTGATTTTCAAACTCATGTCAGGCTTGAACTTCCTGAGCTTTTGTTTTACCGGTGGGCACATTGGATTGGTTGGTAATTTCTGAGCAACAATGGATGTACTCAGACCAGTCATGTTATCGTACGACCATGCAAATATGTCCTCATATTCCTTCAAAAATTCTGTGTATTCCCTCTTTTCTGACGGCGACAGATGGATGTTGATGCGAGTTTCCTTGACATTTTCTGAATCTCCCAGGTTGACAATCTTGGTCTCGTCCAGGTTGGACTTAGGTCTGTTCTCGAAATTCTCAACTTCTTTGACAATTTCGTCAGGTATATCATCTTCTTCTTCTGAATCAATGTATGTTTCTTGCGTTGTCTCGTTGCATGTCACACTCATCGGTTCATCAAGACAAGTAATAGTAATGCTGTATAGATAAAGTGCTTTTTATAAATTGAACAAATGTTTTGAACATTGAAGCTCTTGTTGCAAGAATAGGAAAATACGAAAAGGAAATCATTTAGTAAAAAAACATTGAACAATGCTTGTTTAGCCTTGCTACCCCGAGGCTCGTCGGGCCCTGGCTATTCTGATAGTCCAATTATTGAGATATGCTCCTCTTCTCACGGCCTGGATGGAAGGGCCTTCCTCCCCCTCCTCCTAAAAAATGACGCAACAATCCATGTCATCGTCTTCCATAAATAAGTTCTTCAGTGCTGCCAATGCTTCTTCTTCCTCTGACCCCCATATAACATCGGCTTGCTGAAGGTCTGCTCCAGATGTAGTATTGGCTTCTCCAATGGGTAATAGAGACTGCGCCATGGTGGCGACCAGTCATTGCACTCTTGCCAAGTATATTCATATCCTAGGCCGAAGGTGGTGCCATGGCCTTTGAGCTTTATAGGTATGGAGATTCCTTGGAGATTCTTGTCGAGTCCTTTGCCAGGATCGTACCCACTGCAGTTTAGTATACTCTCGAATTTTCTATCCCACCATTTGTATTTATCCACTACGTTGACTCGTTCAATGTGGTGGTAAGTTTATCCACCCAGTTTCCTTTTGCCTTCGACTACCGGAATGGTCTGGCGACTGTAAGTAGGATTGCTTCCGTCTCCGTGGATGATCACTTCTTGATGGTTCCATTCAAACGTCACTGCCTGATGCATCATTGATGCCACAACTCTAGCGGCATGTATCTATGGCCGTCCTAGTAGCAGATTGTAGGACGTTGATATGTCTATCACCTGAAAATCAACTTCGAACCACGTAGGCCCCATTTGCAAACAAAGGCTGATTTCGCCGATGGTGGACCTTCAAACTGTCGAAATCTTTCACATTTATCGACCCCTCTATTATCTCGTACAACCCTTTGCCTAATTTCCTGAGCGTTGTCAATGGACATATGTTGAGACTGGATCCTCCGTCGATCAGAATCCTGGTGATGAAGTAGTCTTCACATTGCACAGTGATGTGCAAGGCTTTGTTATGACCCAACCCCTCGGGAGGCAACTCATCCTCGTGGAAGGTGATCTTATGGCTCTCCAGCACTTGGCCTACCATATTGGCCATTTCCCCGCTGGTGATATTGTTTGGCACATATGCTTTGTTAAGCACCTTCACCAAAGCATTTCTGTGTGACTCTGAATTTTGCAGCAATGAAAAAATGGATATCTGAGCAGGGGTTTTATTCAACTGGTCAATGATAGAGTACTCTTTGGCCTGCACCTTCCTCCAAAGGTCATTTGGGCCTGTCTCAATGATGGGTGGCCTGTTAGAAGCTTGTTTGCTCGATTCAGCCAAGTGTTCTGGTGTGTAGACCCCCACGGTCCTTGTCATACCCTGTGCATCAGTAGTTTCTTCGATCTTGACTTTGCCATTTCTTCTTGCCTCGGCTACATAATCCCATGGTATGTCATTGTTGCGGAAAGGTGGCGTGGTTGACACCGCCACTATAATTGGTGTAGCTATCTTTACTTCGAACGGAACATGTGTCTTAGCAGGTGGCATGACTACAACCTCAAATGGTGCAGGCGCATTTGCAGATGGCATAACTTAGACCTCAAACGGCGCAGGTGCCTTTGCAGGTGGTGTTGCTTCAAAGTCAAAAGGCACTGATACAGCTATCTCAGCATCTTCAGATGGCTGGACCTGGACTATGATATGATTAAGAGTAACTTTTGTCTTCTTTGGGTCATCACCTTCTATGATCAACCCAATCGACCTCTCTGGGTCCCAATCTTCTTCTACCTCGATCATGTGGATGCCTCCACCTTTATGGTCTGGGAGTGGATTGTTGCGGATATTAGGAGTGGATTCTTTTGCTACAATGATCTTGTTGTCGATCAGGGACTGTATCTTATCCTTCAGGGAGCGGCATTCATCGATTGTGTGTCCTTTCATGCCGGAGTGGTATGCACAGGACTTGTTTGGATTAACCCATTGGGAAGGATTCTCAGGGGTTACGGCAGGGATGGGGTTGACATAACCAGCAGCCTTCAGTTTCTCGTACAACTGGTCGATGGGTTCAGCGATGGCAGTATATTGTTTGGGAGGTCTGCGATCAAAGTTGGGTCGAGGTCTAGGAAAATTTTGGCGAGCAGGGGGTGACTGATAGTGGGATGGTTAAGAGTTATAGGTATGGTAAACAGGAGCGGGCTGGGAATATCTGGGCGAAGTAGGTTGATAGGTAGGTTGTGGGGATGACTGATATATTGTTGGTGGTGTTTGGTATGCGGGCGAGGGTTCTTGGTAAGTTTGTGGAGGTGTTGACTGATATGTAAGTGGGGGTGTTTGGTAGGTTTGACATTTCAGTGGAGATTTGGTTCTCTGTGCAACCATCACGGCTCCCACATCTCTCTTCTTGGACACACCACCAGACTGTAGGGCCTTATTTGTAGCTTGTAAGGCTTCAAAGTTGGTGACCATAACGCTTTTGATTCCTTCCTCAATTCTCTCACCCAGTTTGATAATATTAGAGAATTTATGATTCTCGATCACCATCAATCGCTCATAGTATTGTGGATCTTGAGCTCGGACAAAGAACTTATTCATTTGTTCTTCGTCTAAGGCGGGCCTAACCTTAGAAGCTTCAGACCTCCAGCGAGTAGCATACTCGCGGAAGGTTTCCGTAAGTTTCTTCTTAAGATTCTGAATGTAAAATACATCTGGCGTATTTTCTGTATTAAACCTGAACCGGTCCATGAAATCGGATGCCATGCTTACCCAATTCGACCATTTCCTATGGTCTTGGCTGATGTACCAAGACAGAGCATCTCCTGTTAAGCTCTTCATGAACAACTTCATGCAAATCTTTTCATCATTCCCTACTCCAACCAGTTTGTCACAATAGGTCCTCAGATGGACCCTCGGATCACCTGTACCATCGAACATTTTGAACTTAGGAGGTTTGTACCCCTCGGGCAGTTCGACATCGGGTTGTATGCAGAGGTCTTCGTAGTTTAGCCCCTCGACTCATTTGCTTCCCTCAACGCCTTGAACTCAGTTGGTCAGCTTCTTGAGTTCTTCAACCAAATTCTTAATAAGCAAATCCTTTTCACTAGACTTAGGTGTGTATGAGATGGGTTGGGTGGAGTGTGGTATAGTCTCCACGTAGATGGGGTTGTTGTGATGGCCTGGTGCCTGGGCGTAAAGGTGGTCATTTGTGGAGTATTTTGGTTCGGGGATGAGTAATGGAATATTTCTTGGATTGTGGCAAGCATTGCATTGCGTTGGAAGAGTTTGATTATTTGGTGGAGTAGTGTGGTGATGAGTTGCGGGATGATTCTGTTTGTTTAGGGTGTTTTGAGGAGGTACAGGATTTTGGGTGTTGGGGTGGTTGACGTCCAGAACACTGAGTGTGAATTATAGGTTTGCCAAATTTCGGACTTTCTCAAGCTCTCGTTGGAGCTTCAACAACTTCTGTTCGAGCTATGACATGGGCTCATTCTGAACTTGAATACCCTGGCCGTCAGTGGCCTCTACCCGTTCGACTGTATTTTCTTTCCTGATATTTCCTGAATCTTCCATTTTGCCTTTGCTTTTGCCTTTGGGAGGACTAGGAGGAGGATGAGAGGGTGGAGGGCCCCTGGATCTTGTATGATATGACGATGATGCCAGAGTGCACGAACCAACCTTTGGGGAGGGGCATAATAAAAAGAATAAAACAAAACAAAAACAAAAGGTAGCCAAGTCAGTGAGGATTATGAAAAAGTATTACGATATTTAAACACATAGTGCGAGAATATAGAGTGTGTCCTAATTTGGGAGCCTCATTGTGCCCGAGGTAGGCCTAGCGACAAATTGATTTGGAGAACTTAAATACCAGAATGCCTCATTTCATTAATGTAAAAATACGAATCCAAAGCGATACTAAAATAATAAGCAATATATAAAGTCACTAATGGACATGGGACTTATTACATTGATAAAGCGAAAAAAGAAATCCTATCCTATTTGGTCTCAGAAGGACCTTTCCCAGACTCGGCATCCTTGATTCCCTCGATCAGGTTCCCCAGCTCGCGAAGTCCTAGCAGTAGATATGATATGACCAGATGTCCACTTTTGTTCCCCTCAGCCTTTTGATAGTCTTCAACCCTTTTGATGATCTTACCCTCCAGCTCGACTATGCCTCGCTCCAAGTATTCCAGCTTTCTATTGGAACGGACGGTTATGTCTTTCCATTCGTCGAACAACCTCTTGTTGGTTTCATGTATCTCACGGTGCTCATTCTCACATTCACGGATCCTCTTGCGCAGTTGATTATACTTGACCTGAGCCTCGGCCTTTTCATCTATGATCTTGTGGCCTCGGATGAACCCTGGTCTGCCTAGACCATCCTAGTTGTCTTCTAACCACCCTGAGTAGAAAGGTGTACAGCCTGCGCGGTATCTATCTGGTTCGATTGTATATTTTTCCATTATGATCTTACAGTTCCACATGTGTTGGGATTGGCACTTGTGAGGAGTATCATCATCCTGAAAGTCGGCTCGGAAATGGATCATCTTGTCGACCCTTGGTATGATTTGCTTTCAGCCTGCTTGTCTCATAACCCGGAGAGGGACGTAAGGATATGTTCCTCTCAAGCCAATTAGTACCAGGAACGGTGCATCCCTAGACCTAACAATGAATTCATCTGTTGGAAACCACTCGGACATCCACTGTATCTGCTCCTTAGTCAGATTATCGAAGAACTCTACCCATTCTTTTGCAGTCTCGAGCTGAGCAAACCTGTCAGGAATATATGTCATTCGCTTTGGGTGATGGAAAGAGATGTGGTCGTCTCATGCCCTTCGCTAAAATTCTTGCCGGTATTGGCCCTTTTGGAGGTGTTCTACGAACCAGAGTTGTAGTAATAGGTTGCAGCCTTCGAAGTGCTTAGCTCCTCTTTGACATTGTTCTAAGGCTCGATAGATGTCTGAGATGATCATAGGAACGATGTTGAAAGTCTGCCTACCAATTCCTTCCATCAATGTCATAGTTACCATGGATAGCCTAGTGTGGATCCTTTCTTTCTTTGTTGGATACACGATCAACCCCAGGAAGCAAACAATGAAGACGAACACCTTACGGTGAATGTGTCACGCCCCAAAACCGAGGGACGAGACCGACGCCTAACCGGATAATCCCGATCAAGCGGACCTGGATTGCCTTTCCTGCCCAACGTGTTACCCCGTGTTTATGATATACAATATTCCATATGAAATAGCAAATTAAATCAAAGCATGGTCTTACAACTTAAGTTCATTTCTCCTTTTAACATTTTTGCATTTGATAATCCCAAAAGATACATGTTATATGCAACATTTCCGATTCAGTCCACGATTACGAGTAAATACAACTACTGCCCAAAATATGTATATATACAACCCACATAGTGTCTACGGAGCCTCTAAGAGTACTAAGAGTTTACATAGATTAGCCGGCGACAAGGCCCCGGCTATACCTTTAAAGACACAACATATACAAAAGAAGATGATATAGACTACACACGACCCCGAGAGGAAATGGGGCTCACCGGAACTGCTGGAAGGATGAAGAGGAGGCACCACTATCGGCGGTCGGAACTACCTTATTTAGAACCACCTACATCCATGTAAAAGATGTAGCGACGTTAGTACCATTGAATAGTACTAGTATGTATGAACAAGCTTCATTCTAAGTAGAATCAAACAGTACACAAATAGAAGACAGTCACGGAAACCAAACAAATACCACAGAGAAATACAGAAAATCACAATGAAGGTTTCACAGTTACTCATTTTAATTTTTCATCTGTCAGTCACATCTCACCCGTATTGCCTCTCCACCCTTATTACTTCATGTTGCGGCGCGCAACCCGATCCCACCACACAATCACATTTCACCCTTATTACCTCTCCACCCTTATTACTTCATGTTGCGGCGCGCAACCCGATCCCACCACACAATCACATTTCACCCTTATTACCTCTCCACCCTTATTACTTCGTGTTGCGGCACGCAACCTAATCCCACCGTACAGTCACATCTCACCCTTATTGCCTCTCCACCCTTATTACTTCTTGTGGCGGTGCGCAACCCGATCTGACCATACAATCACATTTCACATCAACAACCACCAACAGTTAAATCACAAGGATCTTTGTCGTGAAGAACATAAGTTCATATCAACCAATAACTATGTGAAATCAAGGCAATATGATCCTTACCAATCAGTAATTCATATATGGTGTTGCCAAAATCTTTAACTCAATCAAATCAGTCCACATTTACTTTCATCATTTGCTACACAGCCTTTAGCACTTTGATACGTTCAACAATGTATTTAATAGCAACATCAACCAATAATTCAATCACAAGGATTCTCATCATCAAGGATATTTCATTCGTAACAACCAAATAACCATATGAAATCAAGGCCACAGAAATCTTTATCAAACAGTGAGTCATATACAGTATGCCATCAACATATAGCTCAATTAGTTTGTCCACGTTTCCTTTCCATTATTTACTACACAACATTTAGCACTTAGATACATTCAACAATTGGATTCGTTATCATTTCTTTCGTTTGGTACTACATCCTTTAATACCGAGGTATTCAACAATTAACGAGATTTGCACATGATAGAGTAAGCACAGGAAATCACCATTTTCACAATCTCATATAGCATGGTGGCATGGCAATCAACTAGGACAATCAGAGAATAGAATCTTACGTCTCAACACATTAGAACAATCAATTCACATATGCTCAAGCAAGAAACTCATACCAAATGCTCGGACACCAACAAGGCAACTCTACAAAGATTAAAGTTAGACATACATACCTCGGATCAGAATTCCCTTTAATTTCTATCACAATTCACCGAACCGTCTAGCACCGTCAATCTAGTTCACAATGCGACACATTTATCTTAGAATTAGTAATCATGAACATGCCTAGAACTCATTTGGGCATTTTATCAAACGCTATGTGTTCCTTTAGATTAACCAACCCCTTTTTAGTGAAAGATTACTCTAACTTGCTTCCCTTTACTAGATTATGACAAATCATATACATGCATGCAAGGTCTTATACTCTTGTCTTCAAGAACCAACCCATGTGTATCCCATTTTTATCAAAAATCTGAGAAATTAATGGAAATGGGGTGGGGACTTACCTCTTATGGTGAAGAAGATGAAGATTACTCGATAATTTTCGGGCCTGAGTAGAGATGGAGGACCAATTTGATGAAGCAGATGGCTTTATCTCACTAAACTCACTCTCCCTTCTCTCTACTTTGTTCAGATACTCGTTAAAATGAAGGGGATGGGCGTTTTATTAAGCTGGGGGTCGGGTCTTGAAATTAGAAACTAGGAGCCCCGACACAGAAAATGCGGTCAGGAATGCGGTCTGCATTCCTGTCGCATAAATGGCCCTCAAATGGGCCAAAATAAAAACCGGACTGCCCAGGTATGCGACCATTATGCGGTCCGCATACCTGTTATGCGATCGCATAGTGCGTCGCACCTCGTCCCCAAAAATGGAGGTGCAAGGATCGACAGCTATGTGGTTCGCATCCCCAAAATGCGATCGCATCTTGGGCCGCATAGCTATTCTCAAATTGGACAACAGGCTGTCTAGGTATGCGACCACTATGCGATCCGCATACTTGATCTGCGATTGCATAGTGGGTACGGTATGACTTGCTGTGACCGTACCTTTCATACAAATACTCGAAAGGGATGTACGACTCCTTTAGACACTCTAACTCTGCGTTCTTCTTTAAACCCATCATTTTCAAGAAACCTTTGCTTGTGCGGTTTTCAGGCATTAACAACCCAGGAGTTTCCCAAACTAACCCTGCAAGTCTACCTATTTCTTCTAGCAATGGTGTCATTTCAATGTATCCAAAGCGAAAGACGGCTCTTTCACTATCCCAGAATAGAGTGGCAACCTCTATCTACATGTTGTTGGGTTGAATGTCTAGGAGAGAAGGTAGGTTACCCAAGTATTTCTTGACGAGTGTCTTATCACTAGAATGAACGTCCTCCCACATGTTCAGAAGCTTTGGGTGAATATTGGTAACCATGCCGAATCTAGGGACTTAGTGCCTCATATTTCTACAAGGAAAACATGATTAGGCCTTTACCTCCGCCAGACTCGACTATTTAACATCTATGATTACCATACAAGCATTTAGTTCTCCAAATAAATGCACAGAATATGATGATGTCTGTTGGGATTGTGAAAACCCGGTGGACTTTGGACAAGGTTGTCTTAAAGGCCATTGTACGGACAACACATTAGCCTAACTAGGTTTGACCATGTTGCATGCAGCAGTATAACGGAGTAAGGTTTCTATGGTGTATTAGACTTGTACCCTTGAGCAGACAACTCAAGGGGGAAAGGCACGGAACCGTCGACTGCACCGCTGATCGACTAGTTTTACCGCAAATAAGCCTTTCCGAATTTAGGGGTGATAAAAATAGGAAGGGCGCAACCACACATCAAGCGTTGCTATAGGATTTGTTTGGCACGAGTGGAGTATGATGTTGAGCATGATTTATGCAATAAATAAGCAGTAAAGGCATGTAGTCAAGCATTTGCACGTTGTGAAAGCAGTAAATACAATAGTTATAATTTAAAAAGCGATTACAAAAAGAAAAATAGGGAAACATGTCAGTTTTTCCTTTGAAGAAAATTAAATGCTTGAAAGATATAAAAAAATTAGTTGCACATAAAGGGAATGGGAAGAGGTACAAATTCACAAAGTAGTTTGAAATGGTGATGAGTGGTGATTTTACCACTCATTTTAGCCTTTTCTCATTAGATTTTGTATTGTTAAATGATAATTTGAGGTCGTTGTTAGTGTATAATTGCTCAATTTTCAGGGAAATGATGCTATGAAGGTTGGTGTTGAATTGGACTGAAAGTTGGACAAAAAGCGGTGAAAA